>JAKUCM010009911.1:0-18058 GCA_023374145.1 Lepidium sativum | reverse complement strand
AAAAGAGAGAGACAAAGCTCTTGAGATGCAAAGCTCTTGAGATAATATTTGGTATACTTCGATCCTATGTAAATTTATAGAAGTAATCAAAAATATATTCCTTATTAGATAATGGTTATCTTTAGAATTTATCCAATATAAAAATATATAATGTAAAATGTTTAAAGAATAGATTAGTTATAAATTTAATAACATATAAAAGATTTATCTAACAACTCAACCAAAACAAAAAATATTTATCTAACAAAAATATATAAGAAAGTAATATTTAAAAGATAAATTTAAACTCCAACTTCCTCGCCCTGCATCTAATTAATTATAAGTAGATATTTAAAAATAAATTAAGCTTTACAACAAAATGAAATTTACTTTTTCAAGTTTTATAGAGATAAAGAGGATAGTTGTTTCTCTCGTAGGTACTGTTGTAGGTAAAAAGACTAAAAAAAGATACAATTTTTCTGGTTTAGACAAACTTTTTTTTTGGTATATACATTGTTTAACCATATGGAGTTTCAAAATTGACCAACTTAAAAAAATCACAAAAATTTAGAAACCAAATCAAACACGAACTAAAATGGGTTCAAAACGATTTAAAAGACTCTTCATCAGAGTGTTCAATATCAGAGTTTCCATCATCATCGTCTGATTGAAATACTATGTCTTATTCTACATCATCAAGTTCCTCGGATGGACCATGTAGATGTGTTAGTGTTTCTACTTGCTATGTATCAACATAAACAATTGGATGCTCATTATCATGTTGCATTGCAGTATTATCTAAAATTTGATTGATCAATACTCTTCCTCTTGGTTGCATCTTGAACACTGCATTCCACTGTTTATCTTTTTTTCGGTATCAAACGTGGATATGGGACATAACATACTTGATCTGCTTGTGATGTTAAAATGAATGGATCATATTTTGCATAACGCCTGCAATATTAATATCGATAATCCCTAACTTGTGTGTTCGCATACCTTTTCCAATGGTCAAGTCATACCAATCCCATTTGAAAAACACAACTTTAAGAGAAATTGGTCTAGGATATTGAAGTTCCAAAATCTCTCATAATATTTTGTAGAAACCATATTCTTCACTTGAGCTACAAGTTGATGTACTTTTCACACACACTCCATAATTGGAATTCTTTTTATCTTTTTCATGGTTATATGTATGAAATATGTATCCACATCAAAAGTACATTGGCCAACAAGTAACCTTTATCATTAGACCATGACTCTAACCATCTTGGGTATGACATTTAATTCCAAGTTTCTTGCACCTAACTCTTGCAAAAAAGAAAAAATATATATAATAATGTCTATAAAAAAACTAGTGAAAAATAAAAAATTTAAGTCAAATAATTTTACTTTTTTTTTTTCAGTTTGCAACCAAACCAAAATATATACATCTTTTTCTTCATCTGCTTCAATCTCTATGACAAACAAACCATCAAAGCTCAAAACACTTTTCAGTTTACAACCAAACCATCTTTTGACGTCTCCATACCGAAATCAAACGCCATCTTCACTAGTACAATAATTTGATTCTCTTAAAGTTTTGTCACTAACTAGTATCAATTAATTTCCAACAGATAGTTAGTATAATGTCACAAATTAAAACTAAATAAATTGTCTTAAATTAGTAACTTATTTTTAACTATATATTAGTCACAAAATCGTCATAGTTGTTACAAAAATATTTGCGTAATAATTTAGTCACAAAATGTAACAAAAAAGATCCATAACTGATTTGGTCACAATATTGTGACTAGAAAACTACGAATCTGTGACAATTACGATTAGGAACAAAATTACGCTAATTATGTCACAAATTGTAACTAATATACCCATTGAGTGGTATGACGAAGATGTAATCAAAGAGATTGCTGGCTACGCTAGTGAAGTTATCAAGTTGGGTTTTAATGATTTGAAATCCCAAAGTAAAGACTTCGTCACACTATAAAAAAATTTGACTTATTGTGACAATTGTATTGTAAATATGAATATTAGTAATAATTTGTGATCTTTTAGATATACTTTTGTTACAAATTTTGTTTGTTAGAATCATTGTGACTCTATTCTGTAACGATCTGTGAAAAAATTGTTACTATATTTATTCGTCACGAGTATATTGTGATGTCTTTGTTACTAATATGCATTTTGTGACACTTGTTGACTATATTTATTCATCACGAGTATATTGTGACACTTGGACATGGGAGAGGTTGTTAACATAACTTTCAAATATGAACGTCTGAGAAAGAGATGTTTTGGGTGTCAACGTCTGATGCAAGCCAAGTCTGTCCGACCTGAACCAAACAAAAAATTTGACAAATTAGGTCGTTTAGTTAAATAAGAATCGGGTATCTTGGAATACAGTAAAATTATAATTTGGGCATAGTATCAAGTCGGTTTGGTTCAATTGACAGGATCAATTATTAATTAACTGAAATTCTATTAAAACCTAAATTAACCGATTTGGTTATATTTGGTTCTTCCTCCCGAACCGACCCGACTAAAATAAAATTTGGTTATATTTGGACAATTTTCAAAAACCCAAAATTTATCTGAAACCTGAATTAACCGACCTAAACGACCCGTAATACCCGAAGTCGCAGACCTAGTAAAGACTATAAAAGGAAGAAAACTTGACAAGGAAGATATCATGTTTGGTGTGATCACAGGAAGTGATGTTTTTGACCAAGAAACCGACAGACAATTGATTATACACTACAAGAAAACATGGCGGAAACTGACGACAATATCTGTCAGAAATGGTCAGAAAACTGTAAAATCCGACCTCAATTGACGGAAAACGAGTGGTCGGTTTGAGATGGTCGGTAATGAAATTGTCGTCAGTAGTGGTCGGAATATTCCGACAAAAACTATTGGTCGGAAAATATGGTCGGCAGAGGTCGGAACTTCCCCGTCGGTAGTTGTCTGAATGCCGCCATCGGGAAGTGTCAGAAGATTGCCGTCAGTACCTGTCGGAGGGCAGATGTCGGAGAACGTTGGAAGTTTCCTGTCAGTAGCTGTCAGCAAGTACCTGTCGGAGGTTGTCAGAAATGTTCTGTCGGTGGTGGGCGGAAATTTCTGACCACTTCCTACGCCGATGATAAATTTATAACTAAAATTAAATTATAAAAAAAATATATATATATATATATATAATTAAAAAATAAAAATAGAAATTTATAATTAAAATACTAATAAATTTAAAATTTAAAGCAAAATTGTGAAAAGAGATAATAAAATAGAATTGTCAAATACATAAAAATTTGAAATGTCTAATTACGTAAGGAGGTGAAACTCATAAAATCCTCTCGAAATTTCGTAAATTCTTGCATCTGACGCTCAAATTCCCGCATTTTGGTGTTGTTCTCCTTAGCCTGACGCTCGCTCCATCTCCTCTTGTTTTAATGGCATCTGATTGAATTGCTCCCGTTCTGACGGCGTTAACGAACTAGGTGTGAGACATGTCGGGACACTATCGGAAGTAACCAGTTTGCCTAGTCCGAAAGGGCGACCTTTAGTTCGAGGAGTAGAATGCAAAAAGAAGACAAAATTTATAGTAATATTGGTAAGCAATTATAAAAATTAAAAAAGTTAAATAATACCTCAATGACGAGCTGATCGATTTCCTCCCGAGTCAGCTGTGTTGATCTACCTTCGCCGTCTTGACTGCGTTGCATAAGTATTTCCGTCGTCTTCTGCCGCACTGTCTCGAGAACACCGAGAACCTTCTTGTCCTCTACCTTCTTAGTGTGCTTGTTAGTATGTGTATCTTCCATAATGAGGAATCAATCTGGTTCCTCGCCAAGTTGAGATGCCGAATTATATATATCCAAAAGTTATAAGCAATTAAAAAAATTGACTTGTAATATTTAAAAGTTACTTACCAGAACACAGGAACGTTCCTTCAAAGTTTGAGCGCCGTAGTTATGGGTAGCAACTCCTAATCTGCCTCGGTTGCTGTTTCTGTTGAGTGAGTTTCTGGTTACCACTTTCTTGGTGTCCTCGTTCTCCCAATACGCGACGAATTGCTGGAAAAGTTCGGGGCTGCAACGCGGATGGTGTTTTTTTCCCGCCTTCCATGCTTGCTTCCATTCATGGATATTGTTCTTGTATGAAGAACGACATTGCTTATCAAACTCAGCTCTGACCCGAGGAGTCAACTCGACGTCCCAATTAAAATCTTGCTGCAAAAAATTTTGAGTAACATTATTAGAACATAAATATTTGTAATAGAGAAATAGAAAATTTGATTAAAAATTTTGAAACTCATTACCGTGAAAGATTTGAACCAACTCTCCTGCAGTTCCCGGGGAAAATCCTTGTAACGTGAATACGCATGGGGAAGTTGATGCTGAATCATCTTCAAAATCGACTTCTTAATACCTTTTTCGTATCGAAACCTGAAAACAAATTGGTAAGGAGTTAGAAGAATTAAAATATAGATATATATTTAAATGAACACACTAAAATTACGTACCAAGAACCTCCGTGTGGATCAGGTACTGTAATATGTCGACGACCTTCTGCGGTAAGTAATTGGTCAATCGTGAGATTTGCAACCGTGCCATGTGGTTGAGATTCGTGAAGGGATTATGGAATATGACTCGGACTTTGGGTCTGGTCCGAGTCAAAGACATGTGAACCAACTACATGTCTCTGAAAGTCACCGTAACTAGCCCTGCAATTGAATATGTCGTATATGTATTCCAATTGTTCTTTATGGTTCAGAGAAATGTTAAAATTATAAAAATATCATTTTGTAATCATTATAAATATATATACATATTATTAAAATAATTTTTAAGTTTGTGAATAAAAACGGGTCGTGCACAGCACAAGCCGTGATTATGTAGTATATATATTTTTTGGTAACCGATTGATATATATGTATAATTGACATTGATTTTATTTAGTGACTATATAAAATTATATTTTTAGTAGGACAATATATTTGGTATAAATTGTTGATATAATTTGTAATGGCCTATTTATAATCATAATTTTTTTAATTTTCTTATTTATTTTTAATTTGAATAAATATTAATCCAAATTAGATATTAAGAAAAAAATATACCTTCATAGAAAAAAAAAATTCATTCAACAAGATTATGTTGATTCACCGCCGTTCAAGGTTATGAAACACGACATGCATATGAAGCCGAAGACCACATCGACCAAATCGTTTACCAAAAGACAGAAGCCAAGGACTCAAATGACCAAATCGATCACGCATCAAAGAGATTCAAAAGCCATACTCAATTTCGCAATTTTATCATCATCAAAACCTAAGCAAGCTAGGCAAAAGAAAAAAATGAGAGAAGTAAAGGAAACAAAGCAAACTTACATAATCGGTGAAATGGGTTGGAAGAATCCGGCTTTGGTGAAGGGCAACGGTGCCGAAAGCGGTGATTTCGGTTTGTTCGCCGGAATAAAACCTCTGCAATTAGCCAAAGAAAATGGAAGAGAAGAAGTGGATCCGGTGATATAATGTCGGAAGCTGTGGGACCTGGTCGGAATCGGTCGGTTATGGTGTAGACACGTATAACAGGTTCACGGACACGTTCTCCCGTAACAAAAGATTTGCCGCTCTGTTTTCCCACCCTCGTTGTCGGTCCTGGTCGGTTTCGGTTTCCTACCATTTCCGACCACTATTATAATGTATAGTTTTATATGTTGCATACTGTATAGTTTTATATTGAATCTTTGTTTCATAAACATAATCATTTATATCTTGTATACTGTATAGTTTTATATTGAATCTTTGTTTCATAAACTCAATCATTTATATATTTTAGTATAATTATATTCGTTTTTAATAATGAGTATTATTTTATTTTATGATTACTGATAAATAATTATAATAGTTTAACATTAAAAAAGTCTTTATTACTCTAATAAATTAAGCAGCACATTATTCAGATGCATAATCATAATGAGACGATTTTTTCAGTAGAACTCGATGGTAAATCATCACCAAACTCGTCATAATAATCATCAGAGTCATCGTGGACCGTTGCATCTTCATGTTCTGAGACATCAACACAGAGATCAATACCCAGGGAAATCTGTAGCGGTCCAATTATACCAGGAGTATCTTGCTGCATAGTAGAATGATCTGAAGATCCACTGAGTCTTCCCCGTGGGTTTATGGAAGAAACTGTAATCTAATTATTTCTTCTGTTTGACACTTGTGGGTATGATATATAGAAAACTTGGTCCGCTTGTAACGCAAGTATGAAAGGATCATATTTTTGTAGCTTACGTCTAGAATTTATAGACATCACACCAAACTCATCGATGGTTATCCCGGTTCCTAAAGTAGGGTCATACCAATCACAGTTGAAAACAATGCATTTCAATCCCATAAGGCCAGGGTAACACATCTCCAATATCTCTCATAGAACACCATAGAAAACTTTGTTAGCAGGCTTAGATGAGACACCATAATCACAAGTGGGTCTTTTCATGCCCTCACGGAGAATTTTCAAAGCATAACCTCGTATGCAGTACATTGGATATGAATTCGCAACTGCCACATGTCCCATAACAAACTCCTGTAACCATGTCGGAAACTGTTGGCCAAGTGAACAACAGTTTGTAACCTGTATTCAACACTTGTGTTATATAGCATTTATGAGAAGATTTAAAAAACTTAAATAAAATTTTGAACAACTTACATAAAATTTTAACCATTCTATGAACTCTCCATCTTTAATACCGTATAAATCTTCATCATGTCGTGGATAAGCTCCTCGTAACTGAGCCATGTATATCCTATAATTTAATTTTGAAACTAATTACGTTATTAAATTAAACACAAAAGATATAGTCCAATTGAGATATAGGCTTGCCACTTACCGCTCAAGTTCACCGATTTCAGCACAGTTATTTGCAATATACATATGCATATGTCTGATTTCAGCGTTACTCAGTTTCCTCTATTTTCCTTTCCCACTCAACCTACCAACCTAGGAAAATATATCGGGTGCAAACGCTTGATATACAGGGTGTTCGCCTCCGTCATCATGGTGAGGTGGTCTCCGTAACTTGGTTTGAACTCCCGGATGAAAGTACATCGAAGAGAAATGTACTGTTTCCTCGTTTATGCATTGTGCAACAATGGAACCTTCAACTCTGCTCATGTTTTTTACCTTTTCTTTAAATGAAACATATATCGTTCAAACAGATACATGCACTGGCCCAGCTAACTCTTTATTGGTAGTTGTTGGCCTATCAAGTTATATAAAATTAATCAGTACAAAAAATTATTGTGTGACACTCTACTAACCTGCTTCTCGAGGAAGATGGATCGGAAGATGTTCCATAACATCAAAGAATGATGGAGGAAATATCTTTTCAAGATTACACAAAATAATTGGAATTTTTTCACTGAGGTTCTTGATCCCGTCTTCCATTAGAGTTCGCGAACACAAATCACGGAAAAATGACCCTATACCTACGTATAGTATTAGAATATAATTAGTTTTTAAATTTTATATTCTAATTAAATAGCTCTACGATTATTACTTTACCTGCAATCGCTTCGTGTACATTTTGTGGTAACAAATAAGCAAATGCAAAAGGAAATAATCGTTGCATAACCACATGACAATCATGACTTTTCATCCCAATAAATTTTTCCTCCGAGCTATCAACACAGTTGCGCAGATTTGATGTGTATCCGTCGGGGAATTTCACATTGTGTTTAACAACATTCATACCTTTTTGGCAGCATCCAAACGGAATATGGGAACAGGCCCAACTTTATTGTTCCCTCGTATATGAAGTGAGCTTCTTTCACATATTTTTGGTAAGTCTAATCTAGATTTCAGATTATCCTTTGTTTTCCCCTGCACATTCAGGACAGTATTGATCGTATTCTCAAACACATTTTTTTCAATGTGCATAACGTCTAGACAATAACGTAGTTTATGGGTTTTCCAATACGGCAAATCCCAAAATATACTCTTCTTGTGCCAGTTGTGATACTCTCCAACGCCATCAGCAGGGCTATGACCATTTCCACCACAATCCTCTCTTTTTTTGGCACCAAAATCTCGCAGTTGGATTAATATCGAAGGACCATCTGGTTCTACAGGAGGGCCGTACATCACTTTCTTGTTTTTAGTAAACAATGTTGTGCTTTTCCGGTATGGATGATCCATAGGAAGAAACCGCATATGACAATCAAACCATGAAGTTTTTTTGTCCATGTTTCAGCTGGAATGCTTCTGTACTATCCTGACACGTTGGGCATGCCATCCTGCCGTGTGTCATCCATCCCGAAAACATTATATACGTACGGAAGTCACTAATAGTCCACATTAGTACAACTTTCATCTGAAAATTTAACTCACAAGAAACATCAACGCTTCAACCCCACACTCACATAATTGATTCAACTCATAAATTAGTGGCTGTTAGAACACATCAAGTGACCTTCTTGGATGCTCAGGCCCAGGGACTAGGATTGTCAAGTATAAAAACTCCGACTTCATACACAGTGAAGGTGGTAAATTGTATGGTGTAACAATCACCGACCAAACTGAATATTGTCTCCCATGTTTCCCGAACGGACTAAACCCATCTGTACATAACCCGAGATACACATTCCTGCTTCTAGCTGCAAAATCTGGATAAACAGACTTAAAATGTTTCCAAGCCTTTGCATCTGAAGGGTGAGAAATCTCTCCATGTGAATTATGTTCAGCATGCCATCTCATTGAATCTGCAGTACGCTCTGACGTATATAACCTTTTTAATTTATCTCCAAGTGGCAAGTACCACATCCGCTTGTATGGCACCCGATTTCTACCACCGGTTTCCTGAAAGCGAGGTTTACGACAAAAACGACATTGCAACATATCTGAATCTTCTCTCCAGTAGATCATACAATTATCGATGCATACATCTATCATCTCGTACGGTAACCCAAGTTCGGCAACCAATTTTTGAACGTCCGTGTAAGAACTAGGTGCAATATTATCTTTGGATAGACTCCTGCTAAACAAATTAGCTATCGCATCAACACAAGTCTCTGCTAAATTGTAATTTGTCTTGATATTGATCAAGTCTGTTGCAGTCGATAGGGGAGATATGCCATTGTCACACCCATTATACAACGGCTTCTTCGCTGCATCCAACATGTTATAAAACCTTTGTGCTTCGAGATTAGGTTCTTCCCCTCTATTTATTCTCTCCTCAAAAGCTGGAATATTCTATCCATATGCATCATTCACCATCTGAATTGAACCACCTAAGTCTCTGACATCAACACTCGATTCAACACCTAAACCCCCCTTCATAACGTTCACTTGCACTACCCACATTACCCATATATTCAGCTTCTTCATTAGTAGTTGCTCTTCTCCCTAAACCCCCATCAACATTTGCACTAGTACTAGCAAAATTAACCTTAGATAGATCTTCTCCATGTGAGTACCATACTTTATTCCCATGAATAAATCCCCTACTATAAAGATGAAGCCAGACTTCTTTTACTGATATAAATCTCATATTTTTTACACTTAGGACATGGACAATACATCTTACCTGTTTCACGAGTTATGCTTTGATTTCCGGCAAACTCCATGAATTGTTTCATCCCATATGCATAATATGCGGTTAGTAAACCCGTTTCCAGATCAATTCTTTCTTGATCCATCCAAGTTCTAAAATGAATATTTGCCATATTGTTTTCTCGTTTAAGAAAATTGATGGTGAAGACGAAAGACAAGCGTTTGTGTGTTTATATATATATATATATATATATATATATATATATATATATATAATTTTCCTGCCGAATCCGAAGGGTCTACCTACTTTTAGTTACAAATGAAAGTGACACATGTAGAACGTTCTTTGTTGGTACTGTCGATTTCGGTCAGTATTTGTTAGTTGTCGGTAGCGGTAGGAAAATTCCTACCGTTTCCGACCGGGGTACGCACATTTCCAAAACTGTCATTGATCGTCGGTAAAGTTGTCAGGAATTTTCAACAACAATTTTCGGTCGGAATTGCGGTCGGTTATAGCCTTACTTTCTTGTAGTGATAGCCCAATGATTTCTGAATATTTAACAAAAAATCTCCGCAGTTCTTAGTATCCAGGAGGACTAGGTGGTGGTTTATCATCATTTTGGAAAAACTTATACCAAGTATTGGTGTTACAAGCTAATAAAAGACTCATTAACATTCAAGTTATAGTGGACTTGATAGAGTATTTCATTTCTTTCGTATATGGAGACCATGTACGTCATAGAAGACAAGAAGTATGGGATTCTATCATTGATATTGGTAGTAACCGTCATGAAGCTTGGTTGGTGATTGGGGATCTAAATGAACTGTTTGATAACAGTGAGAAATTAGGTGACCCTCGTAGACCTGAAGCTTCTTTTTGCCTTCCGTAATTTTATATCGAGTTGCTTCTTAAGAGAAGTTGTATCGTCAGGGAACAAATTTTCGTGCACTGGTATACATAATGGTCTCTATACCCAATGTTGTTTGGATCGAGCATTAGGTAACCCAGAATGGTACAATGTTTTCCCATTATCACAAGGGGAATTTTTGGTTCGTATTGGCTCGGATCATAGACCATTATTTTTACGTCTGGCCTCTGGCCCCTCATCTTAATTTTGACGATTCATGTTCGATAAAGAATGGCTAAAAAGTCTTGTTTTAAAGAAAAGATATTGAAAGTGTGGGATGCTTCTATTAGAATATGGGCTTCCAACTCAAAACCAATTGGCAATGAGTGGATTGGCCCAAATCCTATATATACTAGAGAGGATCCCTTCCAACTACCGATGTGGGATATTATTCTGTAATATGCCCCCTCAAGATGATGACACTTGGTCATTAATCATGTATGTTCGGGGGATGGATCGACGACACCAATATTGGGCCTGGCTTGTCGATAGTGGGACCACTTTAGGTCGGATCGGGTTTGGATAGCGTGGATCGTGGGCTCTGATACCATATTAGAATATAGGTTTCCAACTCAAAACCAATTGGCTAATGAGTGGATTGGGTCCGAATATGGCTTTAATTCGAGATTATAGATATAAGCTAGCTCAAGCTTATCGTGAGGAAGAAAAAATATGGAAACAAAAAAGCAGGGAATTGTGGCTGAATGAAGGAGATCGAAATTCCAAGTTCTTACATTGAAGTATTAAAGGACGAAGATGTCAAAATAATATATCTGCTTTAGTTGATGGTGAGGGCTGAGAACAAATCAATAACGGGTCAACAGTTGATATTGTCGTTGAGTATTTCACTGACTTGTTCCAATCTCTCAACTTTCACAAATAGCTGAGTTATTGGAAGGTATGACTCCTCATGTAACTTCAGATATGAACAAAGATCTTGTGAAGGAGGTTACAGACAATGAGATAAGGGCACCAAATTTTGAAATTAAAAGTAACAAATCCCCGGGGGCCAATGGCATGACTTTATTATTTTTTCAGTCTTATTAGGACATTGTTGGAGAGCAAGTCATACAAGAGCTCAAAGGCTTTTTTGAGACATATAGCCTTCCTAAGGATTGGAATATTACTCAGATTTGCTTAACTCCAAAAATTTGTAATCCTTCAAGAATGATTGATCATCGTCCAATCAGTTTATGTTCGGTTTGCTACAAGACTGTTTCTCGTATTTTGAGTAAAAGGCTTAAGAAATGGCTTCTAGTGATAGTTTCAGAGACACAAGGTGCTTTTATATTGGGAGGCTTATTTCTAACAACAACTTAGTTGCTCATGAGATGATACATGGATTGAAAACTAACGTTAAATGCTCTAAAGATTTCATGGCGATCAAGACAGACATGTCTAAGGAATAAGACCGTGTGGAATGGCAATTCCTCAAGCTTGGTCTTGATAAGATCTAAGTCGCTTGGATGATGGTATATATTACGACAGTAACATTTGTTGTTCTTATGAATGGTTAACCCTTTGGTTTAATTCAACCTAAGCGTGGGATTCGTCGAGGCGATCCTCTTTCACCTTTTCTCTTCATCCTCTGTGTCGAGGCCCTTGTTCACTCCATGAAGCGGTCTGAAGATTCTGGTGGTTTATCCAGTATTAAACTTACGGTGACTCCATCGGTGCAATAACTTTGGTTCGCCGATGACAGCCTTCTCATGTGTCGTACAAATTTTGAAGAGGCTTCATAGATATTACGCTGTCTCAAGTTATATGGGTCTGCTTCGGGACAGTTGATAAAGTTCCATAAATTAGCCATTACCATTGGTGAGAAGATCGACCCTATCATGAGACGGATATTAGATTTATTTATGGGCATTACGGTGGAAGGAGGTGATGGTAAATATCTTGGCCTTCCGCAATGTCTTAGTGGCTCTAAGAGAGAGGTTTTATCCTTCATTACGGAGAGACTCAAATCCCGAGTCAATGGCAGGCATATGAAAACTCTTTCTCCAAGTGGAAAATAAATTTTGATAAAACCGGTTGGTCTAGCTCTCCCTTTATACGTCATGTCGTGCTTTAATTTTACTAACTTTCGATGCCAAAAACTTACAAGCCAATTATCTAACTTATTGGTGGAATAATTCAGGAGACAAAAATAAGATTCATTGGGTTGCTTGAACTAATTTATACAAATCTAAGAGTGAAAATGGTATTGGTTTTCGTGAGATCGAGAATTTTAACTAATCTTTACTAGCAAAACAGGTGTGAAAACTTTTATCAGACTGAAACTCACTGCTTTCTCGTGTATATAAGGCTCGATATTTTCCGTCTTAAAGTTTTTTCTACAAGCAGGTGTTAGCTCTCGCTCTTCTTATGCATGGAGAAGCATTCCTTTTGGTCGTTCACTTCTTGAAAAGGGTGTGATAAAGTTCATAGGTGATGGCAGAAATACATTAGTTTGGCATGTCAAATGGATACTTGAATCAGAAACACCTTCATTGATGTTAACCTCAAGGTGTGTGATTTGATATCTGCACAGGGCTCCTGGAATTTGGATGCTCTTCACTCTATGTTCCACTAGCAGAGGTGACTCGAATTCAAACTTCTCCATGTAATGCTCTACCTGATGAATGTATGTGGCCTTTCTCGCGAGATGGTAAGTATAATGTTAAAAGTGGAACCTTTTTCTCTCAGATTTCAAAAAGGAATAATTCCCAAGTGGATGTAAGGAATATAAGATTAAACATGCCTTTGGAAGATCAAAACAATGCCTGAAATCTGATCATTCCTTTGGCAGGCTGCATCTGGCGCTCATGCAGTTGTTGAAAGATTACAATCTCTAGGCATACACTTAAACACTTTGTGTTCTAGTTGTAAGAAAGGTGTCGAGACTATTATTCATGTGCTTTTGAAAGATCCATCTCTAATTATCTCCACCAGTTTCTCGAGATGTTATCCTCCTGTACATTGTCATCAGACATTCGTTTTGCTCTCCCTTAGATTCCCTGGGGCATTTGGAAGAAAAGTGATATACCCTGGAAGTGCTATGTTCGACAGAGGACGAATTTATTAAAATGAAGGCTTTCAAGGATTCAAACTCAAAAGAGTAATGATGTGGTTGTGTTCAAATAGAAGAGTAGGAAGTCGTTAGAGAGGAGAGAGTTAGTTGTTACAATTGAGAAATATATTCTTCTCTTTAAATAGTTTGATGGGATTGTACTTTGGGATTATCTTGAAGCATAATGTGAATTTGTAACGAGAAATCAAAATTTTATTGAGTAAGAAATAGAGTTTACCTCGAGTGGTCTCTATCAGTTGGTTCGGTGAGCAAGTCAATATACCGGTAACAAGATCAGCGGACACGACGGACAGCGATATGATGTTGTGGTTATCAGAATTCGCAGTACAACTTGATTCAGTGACGTCAAAGTTACAAGACTCAAAATAGGAGACGAATAGAGGTTGCAGAATACTTTCGATCGACTGGATTCGAAGAGTGATCAAATGGGACAAATTTTGTCGCTAGTCGGCGGAGCTTATAACGGCGAGTCCCAACCGTCGAACTCTTCGATTCCGGTATCAGTGGAAGCGTATGCAGAAGGTAATCGTTCTTCCTCACCACCACTGGTTAATGTAGTCTCTATGGATGAAATCGGTTGCTTCGGTGTTAGCAAATAGGGATACGCTTTTAAAGAAAATCGAGATGCCGATTTTCGAAGGGAAATATCCATATATTTGGCTAAGTATCGTGGGACGATTCTTCGGATTAGACAAATATATTGAAGCTCAGAATTTGGAGCTTATTTCGTTGAGTCTCTCAGGTCGAGTGTTGAGCTGGTTTAACTGGGAGGCAAAGCGCTATCCATTTAGAAACTTGGAAGGTTTTAAAGAAAAGCTTCTAGCAAAGTTTAAGAGAGCTTGTCATTTATCTCCTTACGATAGATTTTTTGAACTCAAGCAACTGGGATCCATTGATGATTATTTGTTTGAGTTTCAAGATTTGGCTTCATAATTTGAAGATGTGTTAGAGAAAAGTCAGATTTCAATCTTCAAAAAAGGATTGAAACTAGAGCTGAAAGTGTTGCTGAAACTAATGAAACCGAGAACATTGGATGAGATGATTGAAATGGTAGAACCAACGATAGTTGCTTGAATGGTGGAAGGAGTTATTGTTACTGAGGCTGATAGTAATCAATCTGTGGGATCTAATACTTTTAAGACTAAGCAGATCACTGTACATGCTCACACATGGAAAAAAAGAGCAGTGTTAACGCAAGGGGATTCCATAAAGGAATCAGGGGACTCAACATAAGTTTCTAAACAACGGGCATGTATGGGAAAGGAATGAGAAATTTATCTCCAGCGGAATATGAAGAGAGACAAAAGAAGAGGTTATGTTTTCAATGTGATGCTCCGTATTTTCCAAGCCATAAATGTACTATGAAAGAGTTGTAGGTGATGGTAGTGATCGGTGATACTGAATTCATGATTGGTAACAACTCTCACTCGGATGATAAAGAAGAAATACTATTGAAACCATCTTGTGCAGAACCAAACTTTGTCTACAACAAAGGTTAAGGGATGTATAGCACAAATGGAATTGGTTATTAGGTTCGATAGTGGAGCTACTCACAACTTTATAGCCCCTTCAGTGGTTAAGTGTTGCAAAGTACAAACGATAAAGGCCAATATGAATGTGCAGCTAGGTACTGGGATGTTGGTTCAAAGCTTAGAAGTTTATCGAGATTTGAAGTTTAGGATTTCATCCTTACAGTTTCAGGCGGATTTCATGACACTGGAGTTGGAAAGTGCAGATGTCATATTGGGAATACAATGGCTACGCACCATAGGTAAATGTGAAGTTGATTGGGATGCTCATGAAATGTCTTTCTTATATCATGGAAGAAGAGTCAAGCTCGTTGGTGATCCAACATTGAGGGCGAGAGTAACATCGGACATAGTTTTCGAGACTCATATTTTTCAGTTTTTGACTGAACAAAAGGGGAGTGCTCAACAAATTGAATCTGCTTTTACATCAGAGTGTCTAAGTAGTATTATCTTGTTTTCCGGATGTTTTTGACGAGCCAAAAGGTCTTCCTCCCTTGCAGGGACATGAACATGCCATCACACTACTGCCAAACACTAACTTGTTAGTGTACGCCCATATAGATACCCACATGCTCAGAAGGATATTATGGTTGAAATTGTATCACAAATGCTGCAGTCAAGGGTAATTTGTGAGAGTCATAACCCTTTTTCAAGCCTAGTTTTATTGGTTAGAAAAAAAGATGTGGGATGGCATTTTTGTGTTGACTTTAGAGCGCTAAATAGAGTCACAATACCGGATAAATTTCTCATTCCGGCCATTGATCAACTACTGGATGAACTCGCGGGTGCGTGCATTTTTTCTAAGCTAGATCTACACGCATGTTATCACCAAATAAGGATAAATGAAGAGGATGATACCAAGATGGCATTTCGAACATTTGATGGCCATTTTGAGTTCTTAATGCCATTTGAGCTTACCAACGCTCCAGCAATAATTTAAGGATTGATGATACCATCTTCAAACCTTACTTACGTAAGTTTGTTCTAGTGTTTTTTGATGACATTCTGGTATTCAGCTCATCATTGCAGGACCATGTTCAACATTTACAGACACTGTTTGAGGTACACAAAGTGCATCACTTATTTGCCAATCAGAAGAAATGTTTCTTCGCTCAACATCAGATTGGTTACTTGGGTCATATCATCTCCATAGGGAGTCGCAACAGATATAGAAAAGATGAGTGCCATTTAGAACTGGCCTATTCCCAGGACAGAGAAACAGCTGCGCAGTTTTTTGGGCTTGATAGGATATTATAGAAGATTTGTTCGCCATTATGGAATCCTGGCTAAACCATTAACATCACTTCTCAAGAGAGATCAATTTGTGTGGAGTTCTGAACAACACCACACTTTTACGGTCTTGAAAACAGCGATGCAGACAACACCAGTTCCGATTTTACCAAACTTTTCGGCCATGTTTATTGTTGAAGTTGATGCCTCGAGAGCGGGTCTTGGAGCAGTGCTTATACAGGGGAATAATCCTATTGCATTTTCAGCTGTGTTTTAACTGATCGTGAATATACTAAACCCATTTATGAATGGGAGCTGATGGCCATTGTACTAGCGGTGATTAAGTGGAAACACTATCTGTTTGGAAGACGTTTTATAGTGAGAACAGACCAAAAGAGTCTTAAATTTTTGCTAGAGGAACGCGAGGTATCAATGGATTATCAGTGATGAGTGCCATTTGTTAAACTTTTGGTATATGATTTCAGAATCGACTACAAACCTGGTGTGGAAAACAAGGCTGCAGATGGTTGATCTCGTTGCCATTTAAGTCAGTTAGATAATATACCTTCTTGCTTGTTAGCTATGACTCTACTTGTGTTGTTGCAAGCTCAGGATTTGGATAGGGAGTTGGAGACAAATTTGGAAATTCAGACTCTTTTGACTATGATCAAAGTGGGAAAAATGATTTCTAACATATTCTATCTGTAATGATAGAATTCTCTTTAAAGGTCGGTTGTATCTACCCAAGGATTCCAAATTCATTCCCTTGATTTTATCTGAATTTCATGAGAGCCTACAAGGGGGTCATTCAAGTGTATTACAAACATGGAAGCATATTCATTCTCAGTTTCAGTGGAAAGATATGAACGGGGACATTCAGAGATATGTGGCTGAGTGTAGAGTTTGTCAAACTCACAAATACATCACATTACAACATGCAAGACTGCTGTAACTTTTACCAATTCCAGATCAAATTTGGTCTCATTTGTCTATGGATTTCATAGAAGGATTGTCGTTATCAGAGGGAACAAATGTCATTATGGTGGTGGTTGATCAATTGAGTAAGTTTTCCCATTTTGTGAGACTGAAACATCTGTTTTCCACCGGTGATGTCGCTCAGTCATTCATCAAAGAGATTGTGCAACTTCATGGACCTTCGGAGTCATTGGTTTCAGATATATACAAAGTGTTTTAGAGTGAATTTTGGAAAGAATGCCATCGTTTAGATGGTTAAACGGAGGTGGTTAACCGTTGTTTGGAAACATATTTGAGATGTTTTGCTTCTGATCATCCTAGGACGTGGTCTAAGTTTCTGCATTGAGCGGAATATTGGTATAATACTTTCTTTCATACATCCCTAAAAGAAACTCCATTCAAGGTGGTCTATGGTCGAATCTACCACGCATTTTGCCTTATGAGGTTGGATCTACAACTAACTTTGAATTGGAAAGGATTTTAATTGAAAGAGATCAGTTCCGCTTTTCAATCAAGCAACCTTTAATCTATGCACATGAAGATATGAAAAACAATGTAGATAAGCATATAAGGGATTTAATCTTTCAAACTGGTGATCAAGTTTTTCTCAAACTAAGAAAATATAGACAACATTCAGTAAATAAAAGAGTTTGTCAGAAGCCCTCTGCTTGATACTATAGCCCTTTTGAGGTGTTGGAGAAGATTGGAAAGGTCGCTTATCGCTTGTGTTATACGTATCCATCCTGTTTTCATGTTTCTCTACTTAAGCCAGTGTTGGGAAAACATCATGTTTTTGGTGTGCTTCCC
>JAKUCM010009910.1:2500-22586 GCA_023374145.1 Lepidium sativum | reverse complement strand
TTGTTTGGGCTCTGGGGTTGATAATTTGTATCATTAAACCTTGGGATCATAGTCTAATGGGCCGAGGGTATTGAAGGATTAAAGCCCAAGTTTTTTACCAGTGGGTTTATTCTAACGTATGGCCCAATTTAGTCATGTGACATGGCTCTTTTCGGCTGTATAAACTGAATGTTTTGTTTTTTTTTTTTGTTTTTGTCAATAAGTGAATTTTATATATCAAAAAGCAAATATTTGATTTGGAAGAAAGTACAACAATAACGTGAATAAAAAGAGAGACAAGAAATGAAGCATTTTGTAAATGACATTTAGTCTAGTGTAACGGTAAATCTACTTAATGCAGTGTATTTACATAACATGGAATAAAATCCTTATGCATATATTGTGTAGGAATTTGGTTATTCTGGCCCAATATAATTTGTCATTAAAAAATAAAAAAAAATGAAGCTTTTTCTTTCTATAAAATATATACAGGTAAAATTAACAATCAACATTACGGATTAAAAAAAACTTATTTTCGTCAGGTCAATTAAAAAATTACATGTTTGGTCGAGATAAAAATAGAATAATTTAATGAAAAAAGTAATCTGTCACTTTGTGTAGACATAGCCAGTTAAAATAATAAATTCTACTAAAACCTATATCAACTATATTTAGGGATCTTTAATTTAGTAATTAAATACTAGGTGTAAATTATAATATAAAATATAATAGTAATTATAGTTGACAACAAAATATCTAATAAATTTTAATGAATGACCCAAAAGTCTTTACTAATTTTCCTCTTTTGTATTATATAAAATGGCCGCTTCCAACTTCTTTGTTTATAATTACATCATGAGAAGTTTCAGAGGATCGAGTCCCGATTTTCCTCATGCTCATTATCGGTCATTCCTAGACTCTTGAATCATTATGCGGACGCATTGGCTAGGATAGGTAGGATATCCGATTTGTATTATTGACGTCTCTGCAACTGTTTTCTATCGTTGGCAAAAAAAATGAGTGCAAATAGTATTTACTTTAGTGGCATGCGGTAAGTCCATTTAAGGCAACGCATTTGCATAATTCGGGATCGAGTTCTCCTGGCTACATTATATAGAAATTTGGCTATTGGGTTTGGTTGCCGTTGACAAAAAAATCTAAAATGAGTTTGTTTGTTAACCATAAATATATATTTTTTTTAAAAGTCACGTAATAAGTCTACAAAGAATTTACAAATGAGAAAACGTGAAATTAAATTATCTTCTAACATTAGGAGCAAAATAATCTATTATATGGTTCAAATAAGACAGAAGATAACGAAGCACATATATTCGTTAAATTTTCTGAAATCTTTTAACTATAGTGTGAATGCTAACTTTCTTTGTGGATTTTATACCATCCAAAAGAATTTTATTCAGTCTACACAAACTACACTTCTAATATTTTGAAGTTGATTATATTCGCTATTGTCTACAAAAACGCTTCAAATTTTATTTTATTTTCTAATTCTTTGTGAGAAGAAGGTTGTCTTCAATTTCCCTTGATTTAATCATATTTTCAGTTAAGTAATTTATAAGTCTTTTTTTTGTCAACGGTAGATTATATTAGGCCACAACTGACCGGTCTAATAACTAAATTTTTACATAATGTAGACAGAAAAACTCGATCTTTGATTATGTAAATAAGTTCTTTTAAATGGATTTACCGTCGACCACTAATATAAAAACATATATGCATTTATAAGTCTTGTTTTTAAGAAAAACCTTGTTTCTGAATGCCAAAAATAAAATTAAAAATTAGCTAAAAGTAAAAATATATATATTTATACGTAAAAGGAAGGCACGTTAATTTGCGTGGTAGCGAGAAGAGAAGGAGGAGACAACAGATTCGTTGCTTCAGTTCTTGTATAGCTGTCTTTGTACTCTTTCACTATTTTTGTTTCTTTTTATAATCTTTTACTGTTTAATTTGTTATTTTAATATCACCATTTTACTAATTAATAAATTATATACATGAAATTCGTTTTTATAATTAAAATCTTTTAATAATGAGTGTGTAGTGCCGTGCTTAAGCGACATAAAACTTTAGACAAATAAATAACATTTAATCTTTAGAATAATAAAAAATCAATAATACATAATAATATTAATGAAAATATAAAGTTATTATATAAAAAAAATAAAAAAAATTTAGTTGTTACAAATAAAATATAGAGCGATTAGTGTAATTTCACATGAAAACTTTTGTATAATTATGAATGTACTTAAATATTGAGTCACTTTTTAATTACACACAAAATAAAAATTAAAACTTTAATTTTACCCGAACGATCACACATAATACGAGAAAAATCCAAAATTTGTCTCTCTATTTATTACACACAAAATTAAAGTTAAAAAATTTAGTTTTACTCGAACTAACATACATAGCATCAAAAACACTCAAATGACCAAATGATATTTTGTCAACAAAGCCATTTTTGGGTTAATTTTTTGGGTTTTTGGTTCCATCGATTTAAGTTTCGTTCAAGTTTTTAAATTTTTGGATCGGATTTAGTGCATGTATAAGTTGTGTTCGAATTCAATATTTTTATCTATTTTTGTTAAATTTCAAAATTCAAAACCGGGTACAGTTAGATATTTTTAATTTTGTGTGCAATTAAGAAGAGAGGCAAATTTCGAATGTTTCTAGTACTATATATGATAATTTTAGTGAAATTAAAGTTTTAATTTTAGTTTTATGTGCAGTTAACAAGAACTTCAATATTTAAGTACATTCATAATTATATAAAAAATTTATGGTAGAATTAGATCGTTCATCCTAAAATATATTAAAAATACTAATGTTATAATAATATATAATACATTATCAAATTTAATACTTAATTTACCTAATTTTTAAAATATTATAGTCTTCTACTTTCAATAACCTAAGGCAAATACCTAAATCAATTGCCATAAAATACGGCACTGACTGTGTGTGTCGTGTATAGATAGACACATCTACAACATATATATTTAATCAATATTTTATAGTGTGTGACTTGTGTTCTTTGCTACAGATCTGTGGAAAATAAACATCTTTTTATCAAAATCATCTATATATATAACGTTTTCATTCTATTTTTTATTCAAACACAATTTTATAAGTAATTTTTATGGCTAAATTATAAACTATTTTGTCTTAACTTACTTAAAAATTTTAATTGTGTCATCTGATGCAATAAGATTTAGGGCTTGGTTAAATCTATGTAATGTGTGCAAATGAATAATGAATGTGCCCACGCAAACATAAATCGTGTGTCCACACAGACAAAGTGTACGGTAAGATAAAATATTTTGTATACCGAAAATAATTTATTTTTATTTTCAGTTTCAATTTCATAAAAAAAGAAACATTAGAAAAGAAAATGTTGCAAATGGCTCTTACTCTAGTGGCAAACGGTAAGTCCATATAAGACAGTTTATTTGTATAACTAGGGATCGAGTCTTCCCGCCTACATCGTGTAAAAATTTGGTTATTAAACTGACCAGTTGTGTTCTAATATAATTTGTCGTTGAAAAAAAAAAGCTCCTGCTCCAAGTCAGTCTACATGACCAATCATTAACATTTAAAAGTGTGGCATGTTCACATTTAAATCAATTTGTATTATAATTAAAAACTACAAGAGCTCAATTTAATTTTCAAGGAGCCCCACCTTAAAGACTAGGGTTTTCGATCTAAAATAAAATAAAATAACAAATACAAGAAAATAAGATATAAAATTCGATGGAAAGACATGCAAAGTGTGTACTAATTATGGTTTAGCTGGTTATGTTTAAGATAATGAGTAATTAGTTGGGTCGCTTAATGACAAAACGACAGTGTCTGACATGCAAAACTGGAATGAGTTTTGTAGTATACTGTTGAATTAGCAGACAAGTTTCAAGTTAAAGATGTTCTTCTTAACTTGAAGCACAATGCTTTGTAATATCTTTTTTTTTGCAGCTTTTTTCTTATAATAATTTAAATTCTGCAAAGGAATAAACAAAAGCAGAACATGTTGCCACTATAGTAATCTCCGTACAGAACCAATACAAATAGAAAATAAACTCTTACATAATTAGTACATTTATTCATAATATTGTTAAATAATAAAATGATGCATACCATATCATAATATTTTACAATTAACTTGATAATAAAAAATTAGTTACATGGAAATATAAAATTACGTTTTCATTTGAAATAAAATGAAAATATTCCCAAATAACACTTGAACTAGGATCACACCTGCGCTATAATACGAGATTTGATTGTTCTGATTGTTTTTCTAGTATTTGTTCATTTATATTGTTAGATTTATGTTGATAATTATTTTTGAGATGTTGTTTTAGAAGCTCGAAACTCGAACCGAAATTGATCCAAAATAGAAGAACCAAACCCGACAATATTCTTAAATGGGTCTTAAATCTATTAACCTAAAAAATAAAACTCAAACCAGAACCAAAACTAAATCAAAAACCAAATTTTAGGTTTGTAGAGTTTTTCAATTAATTTTTCTATTTTAAATTTTTATATAAAAAATCTGAATCTGATATCATTCTATATCGAATTGAACCATATCCAAAAATTAAAGATACCCAAATTAAATTAAGAGAATCAAAATACCGAAACATAGGAACCGATCCGACAAAATACCACAATTAGCTAATAAATTTATGTATCCAGAAAACGAATCCAAACCCGAACTGGAACATAGATTTTTTATTTTTAACGTGATATATTTTTATTAAGTTTTTATTTTTTACTTTTTTTTATTAATTTTAAATTTTTATATGAAAATTTGTAACCAAACAAACCTTAATTTTTAACATATATATGTTAATTTTATTATAAAGTTTATAACACTGTTGACATGTCTTCACACTTTAATATAGACATAATAGGAGGCATATTATTCTAAAAAGGCAATTAACTTTGCATAGAAGGAAGTATAGAGGGGTTCATAATACTCAATAGCTCAATGCTCATAAAAAGAGTTTTTTCCCAAATAGAGCATTAAACATAATCAAAATACAATTTTACCCTTATTAAATTGATTAATATTCTATAGATAATATTAAAAATGAACTATAATGTCTAGTTTTGTAATTTTAAATCTAATTACTCACCACTATGTCAATCATAGATCATAAACTTAATATTAAAAACATATAGTCTTTTCTATGTGTATACTCTTTCATACTACAACTCTATATTTTATTAATTATGGCCTTAATAAGTACTAGCAATAATATTTTTTGTCAACATTGAAATATAATTGATCAAATCATTAGCTAAGTTCCTACATAATGTAAACGGTAAGCATAAACTTTATACTATGAGCTAAAGAATTAGTTTTATAGTTTTAAGCACGAGAAATAAAAAAACAAAAGAAAAATCTTTTTAAAAAATCTAAATAAATGAAAAATTGGTTAATCTCCAAACATAATTATTAAAAATATCGTTTATTTATAAAATATAAAATCTATACAAACATAATTATTAAAATGCTCTAGAGCTTCTGAACTCTGCCTCCAAAATAGAGTAACCAAATGAGTTGAAAATGCTCTTCCAACGTTTTGATGATTATATTTTAATTAAAACTGATTTGGTTGTTAAATTAATTAATTGTACAGACAAAAGGGATTAATCTCGGCTGGATTATAGCTGTCCTCTTTGTTAATATATCTCTATACTCTTGCCAAAAACTGACAGTGAAATATTAGACACTATTTAATTATTCCGTAACCTTTATTCTAATTTGTACATAAGTGTGCTAAGAACTGGATCTACTTAAACGTATTTAGGAGACAAAACCCTGATGATTTTTGTACTCTTGCACCTTTTACCATGTGATGGATTCATGTTTCCATATTGCATTTTTAATGTCGACAAACAAAAGTTTACTATATTTAAACTTTCATCAAACTAATCGCAGGCGGTAAGTCCACATAAACCAACTCATTTGTACAACCAGTGATCGAATCTCTCCGTCTACATTATATAAAAATTTGGCTATTGGGTCAGCCAATTGTAACCCAATATAATTTGCCTTCATAAAAAAAACTTCCATCCAACTAATTGGAAAAATTTGTCCAATCTATGAAAATATTGTTCAATTACGTGAATGCATAAACAAATCGACAGATACCATACATATGTGAGAAAAACCATATAAATTAACAAAAATAACATATATATACACATTAGAAAACGAAGAAATGTTTTTGTCATATAATTAAGTTCTTAATCTCTACAGAATACATAATACTATTTGAGGTTTTAAGAGAATTTAGAATATGATTCAAAACTTGTCGATACAACTGTTGACAATAAAATAAAATATATATACACTACAATATCAGAATCCAAAATCCGACTACTTTTTCAACGTATAAAATAATATAGACGACTAGTTTATTTTTTTGAATAATGAGATCTAAAATATACATTCATATCATCTAGTCAAATAACAACATTTTAGTTTTTGGAAGAATTCAAATTTAGAGCCGACAAATTTACAAGTTATCCAGATCACATAAATGTATGTATGTTTTTTTTTTATATTTTTGCTGAAACATAAATGTATGTTTAATTTTATATAGTTGGGAGGGAAAAAAGAGAGTAAAATGAAGGAATTTGAAAATTGCTTTGGCTCTTTCAAACATTTTAGTCAGATTCCCATATGACTCTCTCTGTCTCTTTCTTTCCCTTTAACTTCTTTAGACCTAAATATTTTATTCTAGAAGTTATTGATATTACGAATTTTAGCAGAATGGAACTAAAATCGAATTTGAAGAGCTATTAGTTTCTTTCAACATCGTTGATTTAGGTCAATTACATTCTTCTAGGAGATGTAAAAATGAAGTTAGAATGTTAGTATATATAAAGTATATCATTGTTATAATTATCATTGTCGTATTTAGTAAATTGGAATTTTATAATTTAGGTGTTACTTTTCTTTTCACTATATGAAATTACGTGACAGCGAATTAAGATATTTTCTGGTAGAAATTTATATAATAGAGTGTGATTTGATTCTTTATGATTTAGATTCGTGCTACAAATATATATTTGTTTTCATGTGTACCAAATTTTTATCTTAAGAAATATTTAAAACTTCTGAAATATAAAGGAACCTACTCGCGATCTGCCGTCACCTCGATTATTTGTAGTTTGGATGCATATTAATAAACTAGATGATTATATGTGTTGGGTATATGATATGTTTTATAAAAATTAAATTTATGTTTTTTGTTATTTATATTTATTAATAATTATGGTTTGGTTTTTTTTTTGTCAACTACTTTAATAACTTTTTAAATCCCGCTCCTACTACTGCAGGTAGAGGATTTGATCTCTGGTGTCTTGAGGATTTGTAAAGTGACTATACTACTGGGCCACCTGTCCTCGGCATGGTTTGGTTTAAATATACAAATTTATTCATTTTATATATATTTAATTAAATAAAAATTTGTTTACAACGATAGTTCGTGTTGTACAGATGCATTACATTTTATAATTTTTTTACTTGTGATAAGTTTTGTACTCCGTGTTTTAAATTTGACCCTCTTTAGGTATAGTTAATTTTTGTTTTTGGCAAAAACTTGTAGCTAGACGAATTTATTTCTCCAAAATATTAAGAGTTAAACACAAAGATTATTCTCTGGGATTTGTAAAAAAAAGAATTAAATTTCCTTGCAATCAACATTTTAACAATGATAAGTCATAGTTGAAGCTTTGAACCCTTATTAAGAGTTAATCTACGTGAATTAAATGTTGATTATTTGTATTGAATATAGGTGCTAATTAGATGATGTTACACTTTTGTATATGTGACTATATAATAAATATATATTAAATATGAATAAATGATTTTAATCAAGTAGTCAAAAACATACTTCTATGATTTTTCCTACCAAAATCAAATTTTGGTTACACTTACACATATATAGTGATCAATGTTACTATGCATAATAAGATTTTGTTGTTTGGATCCGTATAACAATTTTTTTCTTGTTAATTATATATCTTTCATTAATACAGTTATATTACATAGACGTCAATGCTATACCACATCACATAAAATCGTAAAAAATGTAAATAAAATTGATTTTACATTTGGTTACCTCAATGTAAAATAACCAATGTAAATTACACCTAACATTTTTTAAAAATACATGCACATTACAAAATTCCAATATTATTTGACATGCAGGAGAAAAAATATTAAAATTATATAAGAATAAGAAACGAAAAACAACTAAGCAAGTCAATTAGTCTTATAAACACAATGAAACATCGTCCCCACATTCCTTCTATATCCCATTTATGTAGAAAACTAATTAAATAAATCAAATAACAAAGAAAAACACACGCAAATGGCATCGAGTCTAGTGGAAATCCACTTAAGATAGCGCATTTGCATAATTCGGAATCGATTCTTCCTACTTACATTATATAAGAATTTGGCTATTAGATCAATCAGTTGTGACCCAATATAATTTGCCGTTACGCAAATAAAAAAACACTATATTAATAAATAAATTAAACAATAATCACATCTCATTTACACAAAACCAACTATATATAAACCCAACTCTCCTCCATCTTCTCATCACAAATCCAAAACTCTTTCTCTCTCTCTTCCTCTTTCTCTCTCTAACGGCGAAGCAATGGGTTTTCCGGTGGGTTATTCAGAGCTTCTTCTCCCAAAAATCTTTCTTTATTTACTCTCTTTCTTAGGTTTAATCAGAAAATTTATTTCAACAATGTTCAAAGTCATTGGTTTACCCGATTTCTTAGAACCCGACCCGGTTTCAATCTCATGGCCCGACCCACCCACTTCAAGCAAACCCGACTCAGCAGCTATATTAGCCGGAGAGATCTTACCGGTTGTTAAATTCTCGGATCTAAACCGACCCGAATCCGAATGTTGTGCAGTGTGTCTTTATGATTTCGAGAATGAAGATAAGATCCGACGGCTGACAAATTGTAGACATATATTTCATCGGGGATGTTTGGACCGTTGGATGATGGATTATAATCAGATGACGTGTCCACTTTGTCGTACTCAGTTTATTCCTGATCATCTTCAACTCGAGTTTAATCGAAGACTTTGGTCTGAATCTAATTCTGTTTCTGAACTCATTGATGAAGCTTCTTAGGACATAGTTTTTTTTTTCTCACTTTTGGATTATATATAGTTTTATTTCTTTCTCTGTAATTTCTTTTTAAGAATTGGGTTTGGTGGGAGATGGGTGTAAATAAAATAAAAAATATAAAAGAAAAATAGGTACTGGTGGTACATTTTAGTGAAAAAAAAAGAGAGGAAGAAAAATTATATTATTTATTCAAGAGAAATGAAATTAGGTTTTCAGTTTTTTTTTATTAAGTTGTAGACTCTTTTTGTAACTAATAAATATAATAATGCACTAATTTGTTAAATAATGTGTTTTTCTATTAATATGAACAACTTTTGGTGTAGTCAGTTTACAAATTTTTTAGATAAACGAAATTTAAAAAGTTAGAAAATTAGTTGACAAAAAAAAATACAAAGCTTAACATTTTAGAATTTGGATCAGCATGCTTTATCATAACTTGTTTGCTCATCCTTGTAACATGCTGAAATAATAAGTTATATATATGTTTGTCGCTCTTAAATTTCGGAGGTTATAATCAAAATTTGGAGCCCAAAAAAATAAAAAATAGTAATAATCAAAATTTGGAAAATGCTGAATTAACGATTACGTGAGAGCTGCAAACTCTTGCGTTTTAATAAGAAAGAAAACACTTATTTACATACATAGAGCTCACACGTTTCTAATCATTTTCTGCTTTCGCTGTTCCACAAAATAATAATACTGTATAAATAATTAAATATATTATTCTTCGTTAGATAAACTATACATTGAAATATTCAAACCATAAAATGTAAATATATATTTTTTTTTAAAACAAACTATTTTTCTCATACATATGGTAAAACAACTAAAAAATTTTTTTCTAACCAAAAAGCAAAAGAGCAAATAACATATAATCTAGTGGCAGACGATAAGTCCATTTAAAACAACACATCTGTATAATTCGGAATCGAGTTCTCTTGCTTACATTATATAGAAATTTGGCTATTGGGCCGACCAGTTGTGGTCAAATATAATCGTTATAAATAAACCTTTATTTTACCATTTTATTACTACGTTAATTATTCAACCGGAATTTGTGCCATTATATATGATGGTGAGTCATCACTCATAGTTATTTAATTTGTTGATTATTTTGCAGATCATAAGTTACAACTTGTTTTATATTATAGAAACGTGGTTAAGTTATATACATCTAAGTGAGATAAATGTTTTTTTTGTTTACGTTTTGTTCAGGTTTTGCGAATATATACACTAAAAAGTCTAACAATAGTGAAAGAAGTAGTTTAATATCGAACATTTGTTGTTGTTGACCCACTTTTGACTAGAAAGCTTAAAGGTAAGATAAAGTTATTTTGTATGAATCATTAGCTTTTTAATTTATAAATGTTTTTGACATTTCAATTATACCTATATAAACTTCCTAAGCAATGTAAGCCCCTCGTGCGCCAATTTGTATTGAAAAAATCCATTGATAAGTTAAAGTGAACATAAGAACATTTGGTTGCAAAGACAAGTAGATTCTTAAAAAAAGAACTATCAAAAAGAAAAAAACGTTAATTAAATTTCACATTAGTTTACATATGATAAACGTATTTTTACAACTGCAAATGGCTCTTAGCCTAGTGGCCGGCGGTAAATCCACTTAAGACAGCTCATTTGCACAACCAGAGATCGAGTCCCCCTGCCTATCTTATGTAGGAATTTGGCTACTGGGCCGGCCAAGTGTAGCCCAACTAATCTGTCGTTGACAAAAAAAAAAAAAAAAAATTTACAACCCATTGTCGTGTTTATGGTAATAGAGTTTTCGGTTATGAATCAACTTATTATTCTTAATAAAGACTACGAGTTGGGGGAAAAATATTTGGTTACCAGTTTAGTGGAAGTTAGAGATTTAGTTATTAATTGGTCTTTGTCGATCTAGTTGTTGAGAATCGAAAAAAATTACAACTTATGTACAATGAAGCTTATAACTCTCTGTGAGTTTTGGTTTGTGACTTGAAGACAAAAATGGGTTTTGCAGACTCAAACCAGTTTGTTAGTTAAGCAATTGTAAGTAAGTTATAAAACACAGAATGCTAATTTAGACAAGAATAAATCCAGACATATAGACACAAACACTTGAGGTTCTACACATAATGCCAAATGAAATCAACAAAGAAGATAATAACAAAAGCTTTTCAGGCATAAACCAAGTACAATACTTGAAAAGAAATTGCATAACAAAGGAAGAGAGATTAACAGTATCAAATCCTGAACAATTAGAATAGAGTAAAGATAACACTTGACTCACAATATGAAGATCTCGGTTAAGGTCTTTAATGTTGAGGATAACCAGGAGGCGGGTATCCTTGAACCGGTGGTGGATAGGACTGAGGATATCCGACTGGAGGAGGGACAGGATGATCAAACCGGGACATCTGCTGAGGTGGTGGGACTCCCATTGGTTGAGAACCAAATACTCCATCTCTTTTGTCCATCTCAAGCTTGTGTTGTGTCTGCAAGTAGAAGATTAGGTTTTCTGTTATAGATATGATAAGTAAAGATAGTTTCAGAAGCTCAAGTTAGTTCTAGTTTGAGATTTCTGGTACCTGCATACAGGCACAGACCCTGCAAGAATATCAAGACGATGTGTTGAAGTATTAGCTATGGATGAAGATTACTAGATTAGAGGGAAGAACTAAAAGAATCACATGAATCAAATACATACGTGCAGTAGACCATATCAGCACAGCAAGAGAGTATCTGAGAAGCCTCAGAAAGTTCACTGCTACCAACAATGCAAGCGACAATAGAGAATATGCAAGCAACTTGGCTGAGGCAGAACATAAATCCCTGCAACGAACAAGTGTTTATTCACACAAATGTGCATTCTGTGGAAGTAAAAGTAGAGTAAAAAGAGATTAAGAAAATACGATTATGCAATTGTCGCATTTTGTAGTCTGGATGTTGAATTCATCCTGCAGAAGAAAGCGGGTAGAGGCCACAGAGTTTCCAAAGCAGAGGAAAACCTGATAATACAATTCATGGAATTACAAAGAAGTATAAGTGAAGCTCAGAGACTGCAAGCATCTCACACAAGCAAGTTTTACAAGCACAATTATCGAAAACATCTTCATTGTAAAGTATACAAAGATAATTCAGCCTCCCTAGTCAATATAGTAGAATAAGGAATTTATATATAGAGCACAGGAATCCAAGAACGATCTCTAGGCAAAGGCTTTGGTGGAATCACAGCTTTCTGATTCGGGAAAATGCCCAGCTAAACGTAATAGAAATAACAAGCAAATATCCAAATCAAGCATCATGTTCACATTCCTTTCATCATGTTTATCATTTACACAACCAAGACGTGTGTAATTCACTGATGTAAATCTTCCATCAAAATCAGATATGATCAAAGTCTAACCTCAGTGGCAAGGCAAAGTTGAGGACATTTGCTTTCTCCACATCTTCCACTACAAGGCATATATCCAGCACAGCAAGTATACCTGCACAAATCAAAAAAGACGCGCAATATCTTAGCAAAGGAAGAAATCAAAAATCTTATACCAATATCTAAATACTAGAAATTTCAAACCTTGACATGTCATTGTACAGTGCTCTTCTCCGAAGCATGTATGAAACACAAGGTCCACTACAATCAAAATGAAGAACATTTCACATATGTACCAAACCAAACAAAGAAACAACAACAACAACAATCACTTGTCAATTCATTCATTCTATAAAGATCACATCATGAATAGCACAGGCTACTCTGGATAGAACAGTTCTCTATACTCTACAGATATTTAAGTCACCAAACCATCCATACTTAAACCATCAAACAGATTCAAATTTATCCAGTACTGATTGCTAACATAAAGCTAATTTCCTTCAAAATGATAGAATACTGAAATTCAACAAATCTCAGATACAAAACCGTAAAAGCAAAGGTTGATAACACTTACCACACACACGACAAGCAGCAATCTGCAGAAAACAGAGAACAAACAAATCCAGAACACGAGAATCAGTCCTTACATTGATCAAACAATGAAGATAGACACATCAAAAAGAGAGAAAGACTGTGAATTTACAGGGAGTGTCGGCAGTGAGAGTGCCCATAAGATCAGAGTGCCATAAATTCCGGTAATCCTGCCGGACCTTCATCTTATCCAGCTTAGCTTGTGACCCCATTTCTTAGAAACCCAAAAACAAATCAACACACACCAAACAAAAAGACAATTCAGATTTGAGAAACCCTGAATCAGTACCTAGAATACAAAGCCATAAAACAAAAGTAAATGGTAACAAAAAAAAGCAATTAGAATCTGATCTACTTCACGCGCAAACCTTCAAAAATAAAAGCAGAGACTTGAAACGTATCGTCTTCCTCAAATCTCTCTTTTTTTTTAATTACCAAATCAGTTTCTTAAGAAAAATGAGAACTTTGACTATGAATTTTAACTACGACCAATTGTTTGACCATTTTATATATTTTTAATTATTGTCGGGACCAAACAATTCAGCATTGTCGAGTTCTGATTGGCAAAAAATATGACCTTTGTGAATGCCAAAATTACAAAATCATTTTTGAAAAAAATGGTAATTAGTGAAATCAAATTACATTTCTACGATAAGATCTGAGTCGTATTAGTTTCAAAACTAATTATTATTTTTAGGATTTTGATCGGAGAAGGTAAGCTGTCAAATTCGTTTGGTTAGTAGAACGGAAGGATTATATCTGCGTGTTTGGGCTTGGGCCTGTATCAAATAAATTAACGAGGCTATTTTAGTGACCATTAAAAGCCCAATAAATTTAATATATTTTATACTCTATATACTCTTGAGAGTTGGTTAATATATTGTTATTGGTAAAATAACCTTTTTAGGTAATAAATAATGATATTTTCGAATATTTGTGGTATATTAGTGTCATTTGACTATCTAAATTTGAATGTAATTGTTTTCATTTAAATTAGTATATGTATATTTGTAATCAATAAATTCTAATTTTTTATGTTTTTATGATTCTTGTGTTTAATTAAGTTGATAAATTCTCTTGAGAAAGTAAAAAGAAAAAAAAAATCATACAGTGTTTTCACATTATAAATTGGAATTTGACTTTAAATAAATTTGTGATTTCACATTATAAAAATATAGTGTTTAAATAAATTTATGAATTAAGCTTTGTATATAATAAAAAACAGTGTTTTTATATTCATGGATAATCCCTACATGTAATTTAACTTTTTCAAAGTGACATCAGTTTACTTTTGAAACCAGTTATTTTTCTCAAAAATGTTAAAACAAAAGTCAACGGTCTATATTCTGATTTGTTCCAAAATTATTAACAAGTATACTTTAGTTAAAAGGTTAACCAAGTCTTACCTTTTGATAACATCATGCAAAATACTCTTAAGTGGGTTTTCATTTATAAAAACACAGAAGAGAAAATTACTAAACTATTAATTAAGTGTAGCATCGGCATAAAAACATATATCCGAAATCCAAACCGAAATCGATCCAAACAAAAGAACAGAACCCGAAAAAAATACCTTAATGGATCCTATATTTATATACCTGAAAATCGAATCCAAACCCGAACCAGAATCGAATTAAGAACCGAATGGGTACCCATTATATTTTAGTTAAATTTAAACCTTTATAAACTTATTTCTATTTAATATTAACTTATTTTAAGTTTTTATATAGATTTACCAATTTATACTCGAACCCAAACCCAATTTATACTGAACCAAACCCGACCCGAAAAATAGAAATATCCGAAAAATTTCTAAATCAATAGAAATGAAAACCCGAAACCCGAACGCCCGGACCTAATTAAGTGTAAGCATCTGGAGAAAAATGTATAAATAAAATGTTTATGGAACAATACATAAGATAAATAAAAATACAAGGACATATTTGTTAAAACTCATATTTTGACGGCTATATAAACATCGCCTACCAAACCAAATAATCTGGACCTGTCGTGTCTTCATTCTGAAACCAGTAACTTAACAAACAAAAAAAAACACTCTGTTTCTAGAAAAACGTCCAAATTTTCAATAACAAAAAAAAGGTTTTTTCTTTTTACCATTTTTGGATTCTGGTGATTCTCAAAACAACGAAGATCACGAGTGTCACTTGTATTCTCTGTAACCGTTTCATTAGCTCAAAATTCAATTACAGAAAACAAAAAAGATAGAACATAAACTCTAAAAAGATTCAATTGTGTTGTGTCTCTCGTTTTCATCGAGAATGGATTCTGATCTTTATATCTTTGATGGTTCTTCATCTTCTTCAACAACAACAACAGATCTCTTCTCTAATAATCTTTATCTTAATCCATTAATGGATGATCAATCTCTTAATATCTTTGAAAATCTTACACCTGAAACTCAACATCTTCTCTCTTCTTCACCTCCAATTTCTCAGCTTCAAACTTTAACTCTCTCTCACACAAACAGTTTCCCAAATTTCTCTGGTTTTGAATACTTTGACGCCGTTAAAACAGAGCAGTTTCTGTTAAATTCTTCGTTCGATGTTCCAAACATGGAAGATTCTTTGAACTTTCAGAATCCGAATTTGTTTAATTCACCGGAAAATTCTTTCTTTTCTGGTCACATGCGACGAGTCTACAGTACTGGAGATTTGCAGGTATTCATTTCTAATTTTTTTGTTTGTCAAATAGTCTAGTGATTTTTTCAATCTTTCATCTACTCTTAGGAGCAGGGGTTCGATCATGGTGTCTTGAGTATTTGTAAAGTGACAACTGAGCTACCTGTCGGCTATTCATTTATAATTTTCACACACAAAATATGTAATTGTTTTTTTTTTTTCTTTTTTTAATGAAATCTGTTTCTGTTTTTAGAATTCGAAAGACGATTTTACGGGACAGAGTTCATACTCGAGTCCTTTACCGGCGGAGAGTTCATCGGAGATGTTGTTTTCCGGCGAAGAACAGAATTTGAAGGTGGGGAGATACAGTGCTGAAGAACGTAAAGAGAAGATTTCTAAGTATAGAGCTAAACGAACTCAGAGAAACTTCACCAAAACCATTAAGGTATGAACTCTATATTAGTTGGTGTTTTACAAATAAAATTTGTTTATTTTTATTTGATGTTTTAAGATTTCTATGCAAAATTTATTGCATTTTTAATGTGTAAAATATTTTAGAAATTATGATAAACTATATTTTGTTTAGAAAAAATAAAAGAATTAATAATTTATTAATATGTGTGAAATGTCTAAAACATAATTATAAAAAAAAAAAAATAAATTAAAAAACCAGTTTATATGAAACGAAACACATAATAAATGCATTATGTGCGTATATGATTTTGTTTTCTAGTTAAATTTTAATTAATAATTCTCACAATTCAAATTTGAGTGTTAATATTCGTTTGAAATTAAAAAAAAAATGGAAGTATGCATGTCGGAAAACGTTGGCGGACAACAGACCAAGAGTACGTGGCAGATTTGCACGAAACGACGAACGTGGCAGATTTGCACGAAACGACGAAGTTTTTAGAGAGCCCCAAGATTACTTCTTCCTTCACTACACTTCAATACGACAACCTGTTGGGTAATTCATTATTAATCAATTACTATATTACACTCTTTCTATTTTAGTTTAAATTTATAAGTAATTTTGATTCAAATAGTTGAGAAACACTTCCATTGTTTTTTTCTATTGAAATTTTGATTTCAGCAACTTATATTTGTTAAAAGTTTGAGAAATATTAGTTATATATCAAATTTTTTTGATTCGATTGCCAGTTTTTTTGTACTAAACTGTACTTTGGTTATTTAAGTTAGGAGTAACAAATTATCGAGTTTCGTGCATAGAATTCTATTTAAGTTTTTTTTATGTTAACTTTTTCTGTTTGGGTTTCGATATTTTCAAAATAAGTCCTGTTTTCATTGGTTGTTGCTGGCGACCGCAACTCAGCGACTATAATTAGCGATCGCGACTAAAAAATGATTTTTTGTTCGTTTGACAGTCGATGCGAGTAAAAAATGAGGGGTAAATTAGTAATTTTAAATCATAGTCACCGTAAGTCACTAAATAAAACAATGATCAAAAATTGTAATCACTCGTCGCTGCGACCGATTCGTTGAACCAAATACCACAAAACAAACATATTTTGGTTACGGTCGCTAGCGACTAACAAACAAACAAAGTCAATAGTTCTGTTTTCTTCTGTATTTCATCTCTATATTTTCTGGGTTTTATAAATATATGATTTTTCAGAAAAAAAATTAAGATTTTACTACTTAATTAAGTGATTTTAATCTAATAATTGTTTAATTTTTCTTGATATTGTGGCAGAATCTGAATGGGTTGCATGAGGAAGAAGAAGCTTTTGTGAGTTTAGTGGAATGTCGGTCTCAGCCTCAACCTCAGTTGCAAATGCAATACTCAACAAATTTCCTTTTGGTGAAAGCCTTTGTATCAAAAAAGAAGAAATGAATATTTATATTCCATTTTAATTTAAATATGAAGAAAAATCGAATCGAATCATGTATATTAAGGCAATTCTTGGTAGTCAATTATAATGTTTGCATTAACTTATAGTCATGATTAGGGTATTCGTATTTGTAAAACGATTTAAATGGTATAAATATTCAGGTTTTTTATCAATTAAATTTGTGTAATTACATGTAACAAGGTTTTGAATTAGGGGTAGGCATTTGGACCGAACCGAAATTTTTGGTTTTCGGTCCAATTTTGGTTTATCCATAAAAAGTGATTGGGAACTCAATTATTTTTAGATTCGATTGCTCGGTTTCAGTCTGATTCGGTTACCTTAAACCATAATTTTTTATATTTTAACCAGAAAATCCGAAAAAACCAAAAAAACAGAAAATCCAAACAAAAAAACCGATCCGAACCAAAATTTAGTTTAGTTTAATTCGAAAATCAATTTTAAGAAACCCAAAAAAACCGATAACCAAAAAAACCAAATCGTTTGGGTCGATTAAAACCGATATCCCAAACCTAGTTTTGAACTCTAAATTAACTTTCGTCTATTAACAAACAATCCAATAAATTGATTTGGGGTTAATAGTCATTTATTTGTTATTCTTACATATACATCAAAATAAAAAAATTAACATCATATACGACTCGACTTATATATATATATACTCGTAAAAATATATTTTATCTTGATCGTGGGATACGATTGAGAAATAGGAATCCGTGTTATCAAAAGATTTCCTGCGATTCTTTCTAGTATGGAATGAGTCAATCATCCACTTTGGTATCTTATTGAACAAAAATGGTGATATTGTTCCTCCATTGATCAAGAATTTCGATTTTTGAGAAGTATTATGATCATCCAATAAAAAGGGTTTCAATTTTTTCAAATGAACGATTTGAAGACCTATTGATTCTAACAACTGATTGCAGAGTTGATCGTTCGGACCTTTCAATTCATAGATGTGGATCTCAGACCTATGAATGGGGATATTCTCGAAACTCACAAAGAAAAAAGGAAGTGAGTTAGACAAAAAGAGAAGTAACTTGGACAAAAAAAGAAGTAACTTGGACAAAAAGAAACGAAGTAACTTGGACAAAAAGAAACGAAGTGACTTAGACAAATCTTTTTTATCAATAACCTCAGACCAATCAATCGAATATTGATTAATACATAATCGATCGAACACTACTTGAAAACGGCTCTTCCGCTCAGAAACGAAATGTTCCAAATGCTCCTGGAAATTCTTGCTCCCATTGGACCATTTGTATCTATATGCATTAGGATCCCGATTTATGGATCTCTCGGTTCGAGAAAGAAAAATAAGAGGATCGAACCATTTCTTCTGACTCTTTTTCAAATTCGATAAATGTTGGTTGATCGTATCTTTCATTATAGTTCTATGATTCAGAGTATCATTTCCTATTAGATCCCTTTGAATTCCATATTCGAAGTTGCGATCAGGTCTCTTCATTAAAAAGAATCGATTCAATACATTTCTTATGTACCCATAGGGACTATATTGGAATTGGATTTGAATCAGATTTCGGATCAATCTATATTGATTGACTGCCTCCATTATGTTGTTGCTAGCAAATACCACTCTTTTTGGATCTTCCAAATAATTCCCGCAGGAGATCCGGACCCAATTTTTTCTGATCCTTCGATAAAAAGATTCATTTTCTTCATAAAAAATAGGAGGTAGAACCAATAAAGATTTCTTTTTCGATTCATCCCTGGAGTTGAAAACCTCCTTCAAGAAATGTCTTTGATCCAATCCGTAGGAATCAATAGAAAAGGCAAATCCCTTATGATACACCAGATCCGGCTCGGTTATTGATAGAGTGAATAGATCTGCCATTTCTTGAAATCTCTCTTCTGACTCAAAATCGTGGCGTAACGTGTATCCCCCCCTCTTCCGTTCATGGAATAGATGAAATAAATCAAAAAATGGATTTTTGTTCAAGAATGAAATCTTATTGGAACTGTCCATATCCAGTTCATCCTTCGGAACCATATCACATCCCAGATCTGATGAAATAGGATGAATTGAGACGGTATTTTGTAAATACGTAATTATCTTGAATATATTAACTATTTCTTTATTTTCCGATCGCCTGGAAGGGACAAAAGAAACATCTTGTTCTTTCTTCAACAATTTCTGATCCCTAGTGGACCTCTCAGTAGGATTCGAACCCAGATGAAGTTCTGACCATCTGTCAGAGAAAAAAGAACGAATGGCTCTTGTAGAATTCCCAAGAAATTCTTCGCTTTCTTCCGGAAGCAGATGATTATTCATTCGCTTCTCACGTTCCGTGAATAGCCGGGGCATTGAGGAATATCCAGAAAGGTATTTAGGGAATCGGTCTGATTCTATCTCTCTTCCTTCCGTTTGAATAAAGGAAGGATCCCAAAGAATCGATCTTTCTTTTAGTTGTTGAATCTCTCTTTGATTGATCAATGTGT
>JAKUCM010009909.1:0-15558 GCA_023374145.1 Lepidium sativum | reverse complement strand
TCATTCTTCTTTAGTATGATTGTAATTGAAGTTTTTGGTTCTCTGTTTATAGATGAAGCTGAATGGCATAAATATCAATGAAGAAGATACAATAACAGATCCAACGCTATTAATGGAGGTAAGTGGGATCCAATCATAAAAGGATTAGCCTTTATGCCATTGTCTGTCATATAATAAACAAAATTTACTGAGCTCTGTTCATTAAAATGGAGTCAGATTATGGAACTCCGAGAGGCTATATCAGAAGCTGATGGTTCAGGAGAGTTGAACCAGATCCAGTCCCAGGTAACTTGAAAAATCCTGATTGATCTGCCTTCCTTCGAACCCTATAGTCTTTCGTTCACTTCTTTAGCTTTTCCAAAACTTAAATTCAAACACCTTAAACTAGCCGCCTTAAGCATTGTTTATGTATACTAGACTTTTTGTTGTTTTTCTCAAGGTGCAAGAGAAACTGAAGAAGTGGTCTGACTCTTTTGTCGAAGCCTTTGAAAACCAGAGGTTTGATGAAGCTGTAAAATGCATACAGAGAATGACTTATTACGAGCGAGCCTGTGAAGAAATTGTGAGGAAGCTATGAGGCAAGTAGTAATTCCTAACAATGAACACTAAACGTTTTACTTAAAAGCTTTACCGTTCACATTTGAAAGGAACACATCATAGCTCATAACTAAAGTATCATAGCTTCATAATTTTGTTTGCTCATATATTAAATTGAGACTTTGTAATAAGAGCATCTGACAGTTCCATTCTATTGCGAAGAGAAATATTTGATTTGGTCCAGTTGCATGATGTCTTCCCAATAATTCAGAATCTGCGTTAAAATGGGGGATAGAGAGAGAGAGGTCATATAGATACCTTTCGCTGTGTTGCTAAAGCCGACTTCTTCTGTAAAACAATCCGAGCAAGATCTTGCTTGCCTTCTCTGTTTAACCCGTAGAAAACTGTTCGGAAATTGATAGTGCTAGGAGAATACCATTATCCAGCATCTCAGACAGAAGATTTAGTGCATCTTCAGATTTATCTGCTTGGCACAAACAGTTCATGAACTTACTGTATGTTTTAAAATCTGGTGAAGTTCCCTTCTCTTTCATATTGCGGAATGCTTTCCACGCCTCGTCCACTTTTCCCACGCTCATGTATCCGCATATCATTGCCGTATATCTGAAGATGGTTCACAGCTTTCTTCTTCCATTTCCTGAAATGTCTCTAGCACCTTCTCGAGCTGTTTCTCCTTGAAGAAGCGAACAATCAGAGATGTGTAGACATGAACACCGGGTTCTATTCCCATTTCCTTCATGGAATTCACTTTATCTAGTGCTTTTTGTAACTCTCCCCTCTCCAGTAGACCATGGACAATGCTTCCATAAGTATACTGATCTAGTAAAGATCTCTCTCCTTTAAAATTGCCTAATTCTGACAGAGCTTCCTCTAGCTTTCCACTTCGACAAAGGGCTCTTATGTAAATAGAGTAAGCTACAGGGACCGAGAAACCTATCTGGCCAAGAGAATCTAAACAACGCTTCACCTCCTTTGTACCACCGACTCCACATAAGTATCCCAAGTAGTCTTCGACTAATTCTTTATCTGGGACAAAACCCGAACGAATCATCTCACGGAACATTTTGGTGGCTTCTTCGACGTTCCTGCCTTTTTTTCTGGCAAAGAACGGTGATTAAGCACTTGAAGGTCGAAAAGCTCGGGATCAGACCCATATCTTTCATTTCCTTGAACGTTTTAATAGCAATGTCGGTAAGACCAGTTCTACCATACTGCAGTATCATAATTGCCCATGTATCTTGTGTTACCAAGCCACCTTGTCTTCTCATCTCGTAAAACAGTTTTCTCATCTGCTTGAAATCTTTTCCACATCCCGGAACTTTGATGCTCATGTTGTATGCCGCTGCACTGTGCTTATAGAACTTTGATGCTCATGTTGTATGCCGCTGCACTGTGCTTATAGAAGAACTTTGATGCTTGTTGTCAATATATGCTTTTGTCCTCAAGCTGCTTAGAGACTAATATGACTTATTGAATGTTTTATGTAGGTTATGAAGAGTGAAGAACAGAATCGGACAAGAGTAATTACGAGTTCCCAAGGAGGAAGTCTCCTTGGTACATCTCGGTGATTATCACTCACAGATTTGCTTCACTATGATTAAAAGAGGTGACTACAAGCAATGTGTTTCAAGAACAAGAAAGAACCCCCCAAGATCCAAGCTTCTCACTCTCTCAGGTCTCTCTTTTCTCTCACGGTAAACACACACTCCCTTCATGCTCTACATTGTGTCATATATATGCCAAAACACAACATCACATTCCCCTGCCTTGAACTGACAATTGATCAGTATAGACCACCCTTGACCATAAAGCAAACACTCCATTTCAGGTATTAAACCAGATGGACCTGGTCAAAGAAACAGAAGAAACTCGAGGCCCATTATGCTGAAATCAGATCAGCATCTCGGCCCATAACCAGAAGCCCAGAAGATCATGGACTTGGGCCGATGGACTTGAAATCAGGCCACATAGCTCGGCCCATGCTGGCCCAAGAAGAAGCAGAAGCGCCGGTCCACAAACTCCACCTTGACTTCTTCACTTCTTCGCGGCAATCCAGATGACTCCTCGATTCCTCCCCTTCTCCTTAGAGTACCGAGGTAACTCTTCACTTTCCTCTTTGCAACCCTAAACGACCCCAAAGCAAAACACTTATCTCATTCTCTCCTTTCGTCTTCTTCAATCCTCCGACAAAAAACCAGAGAGTAAACTTTCTCCGATCTTCTCCATTCCGAGAAGAAACAAAGAAAAGAACCATTCGAGATAGCCTTTCAGTTCCCTTTACCCTTCACACTGCAACCCCGAAGATCCACCGGAAAAACAGACAACCGTTCCCGATTCCTAAAAAAACTCCGGCATGCATGAAGACTGACCATTCGCAGAGTAAGTCTAACCATCTCAACTCTGCTCATTTCCTTTTCCATGTTCTTAGATTCAATTTTTTCTTCTTCAAAACTAAGAACAAACACACATCAGAAGGAAAAACAACTAACCGCTTTTCTTCTGACCCCTCCCTCTTCGACATGCATGTGTGCCGAAGAGACTCCTCAAAACTCTTGGTCTTCTCAACATGGCAGATCGCTGAGTAAACCTAGCCGATCTAATGCCGTTTCAAACTTCTTCACTGGTACTGATTTTGTCAGTATGTCTGCCGGATTATCCAAGGTACTAATCTTCTTTACCTTTATTTCTTCATCTTCAACTAGTTCCCTTAGAAAACTCATTCTAACCGCCATGTGTTTTGTTCTTTCATGGTACACACTGTTTTTGGCGAGACAAATGGCGCTCTGCGAGTCGCAGTAGATCTCTGCTTCCAGATCTCCAAGTCCGATCTCAAAGGTAATACCCTTCAACCATACTGCCTCTTTTGCTGCTTCTACTAATGACATATATTCGGCTTCCGTTGTTGACAGGGCCACTCTAGTTTGAAGACCAGATTTCCAGCTGACAGTATTTCCACCAACTTGAAAGACGAATCCTGTTATGGATCTTCTTCTGTCAAGGTCAGATGCATAGTCGCTATCACAAAGCCCTTTGATTCCTTTCATTTCATTTTTCTTAAAAGTCAGACTCAGATCTTTTGCATGTTTTAAATATCTCAAAATCCATCTAACTGCATTCAAATGCTCTGTATCAGGTTTACTCATGAAACGGCTGACCAGACCTACAGTATATGCCAGATCAGCACGTGAACCAACCATTGCGTACATCAGACTTCCCACTGCACTGGCGTAAGGAACATTTTCTTTTAACTTCTCACCTTCTTTGATGCTTGATAGTTTAAAATGAGAACCCATAGGAGTTTGAACTGCTTTGCCCTCTGATTGATTGAATGTGTTTAAGATCTTGTTAATATAAACTTTCTGAGATAATCTCAGAACCCCATTCAATCTGTCTCTTGAAATATCCATACCCAGTATCCTCCTTGCATTTCCCAAATCCTTCATTTCAAACTCTTCACTTATTAAACCTTTAAGCTTAATGATTTATCCCATGTCGCTTGATATCAATAGCATATCGTCGACATAGAGAAGTAAATAAATGTAGAAACCTTTCTTGAATTCTCTGAAATATACGCAATTGTCAAAATCACTTCTGCTATAACCTTGAGATTTAATATAATCATTAAACCTCAAATTCCACTGTCTAGAAGCCTATTTCAAACCATATAGTGATTTATGCAATAAACATGCACTTCCTTTCTTCTCAAAACCTTCAGGTTGTTGCATATAGATTCTTTCATCTAGCTTCCATGCAAAAAAAGCTGTTTTTACATCCATGTGCTCCAATTCCAAGTCATGATTAACCACAATTGATAGCATTAATCTGATAGTAGTGTGTTTCACCACAGGAGAAAACACTTCATGATAATCAATACCCTCAATCTGTGTAAACCCTTTAGCAACCAACCTAGCTTTGAATCTTTGCTTTTCAACCCCTGGAATTCCCGGTTTCACTTTGTAGATCCATTTACAACCAACGGTTTTTAGATTACCAGTCATAGGAATATCTGACCATGTTTGATTTTTGTTGCAAGATTCTATTTCCTCTTTCATAGCAGCTATCCATAGATCACGATCCTTTCCATTTACAGCTTCTGTGTAAGTCTTAGGTTCATCAAAATTAATGTCATCCGCAGCATTTAGCGCATAATATGCTATGTTGTTTTCAATAAACCTACTAGGCCGTCTTATTTCCCTTCTGCTTCTGTCTCTTGCCAACAAGTAATCACTATAGTCAGATTCATCCACCTCTGTATCATCTTCTGTGTTTATATTCTCTGTTTCTTCATTTGAATCATGAAAAACTCCACCTTGATCTGCATCATGAACAGCATCATTCGAACTTCTAGCTTCACTTGAATCAGTAGGTAGTAAGAAAGAAACCCTTTTATTCTTATCCACCTCCTTCTTCTTAAAATCCAAAGAAGCCTTGTCAAAATCTTTGTAAACAATATCTTCATTGAAGATCACGTCTCTGCTCACAATACATCTCTTGTCTTCTAAACTCCATATTCTATAACCTTTAACACCCTGTGGATACCCCATGAAAACTCCCTTCTTAGCTCTAGGTTTCAATTTGCCTTGATCAGAATGAAAATAAGACAAACATCTGAATCTTCTCATGTGAGATAGATCTAGTTCTCTTCCTGTCCACAACTGTTTTGGTATTTGATAGTTTATCGGTTTAGAAGGAGTTATGTTCAGTATATAAACAACTGTAGATGCAGCTTCAGCCCAGAATGATTCTGATAAACCTATCTCTGTTAATAGACTTCTCACCTTTTCCAAAATAGTTCTATTTAGCCTTTCAGCTATCTCATTCTTCTGTGGAGTGTATGGACATGTTCTGTGTCTCTTCACTCCTTCTTGAGCACAGAAATCATCGAACACCTTGTTACAATATTCCAGTCCATTGTCTGTTCTCAGCACTTTCAGCTTCTTACCACTTTGATTCTCAGTCAGAGTTTTCCAATCAACAAACTTCCCGTAAGCTTCATCTTTTGTTCTCAGAAAATACACCCAGACTTTTCTAGTATAATCATCAACGAATGATATATAATACTGACACCTTGCCAAACTAGGTGTTACATTAGGTGATCCCCATAGATCAGAATGAACATATTCCATAGGTCCTTCTGAAACATGAATACCTTTTCTGAATGATGTTCTGTGTGATTTCCCCATAATGCATGGCTCACATTTCTTGTAGTCTTTGATTTCCCCTTGTTTAATCAGTCCTCTTTCTTTTAGAAGCTTCATGTTAGCAGCACTCATATGTCCCAATCTGCTATGCCACAGATCCATCATATTTTCTGATACCAACTTTACATTAGCTTCTGCTTTTACAGGTTTACCATTTAAGAAATATAGTGTTCTTGTAAATAGCTGATAGAACTACTCGTTCATCCTTAAACACCTGCAGCTTGAAATTCTTTGACTTATACCAACATCCCAGCATCTCCAACTGTCCCAAAGAAATCAAGTTTCTTCTAGCCATTTCAGAAAATCTCACCTGTGATAATATCACAACTGATCTGTCATCATTCTGAAACTTCATTTTCCCAATAGCAGTTACATTGCAGCTAGTGTCATTTCCCATTAAGATCCTTTCTCCATTAATCTCTTCCACATCAAACATGAGGTCCTTTCTGAATGTCACATGATATGAACATCCAGAATCAATGATCCATCCATCTCCTACCTCCCTATTTGACGCCATAAGCATTAATGGTTCTGTTTCAGTAGTTTCAACAATACTTGCTTCAGCTTTACCCGATCTGCTATCATTTCCGTGATGTTTTCTTTTTGGACAATCTCTTTTGAAATGATCTTCCAAACCACAAAACCAACACTGCTTTCCTTTTGCTCTGGATTTAGATCTACTTTTGTCCTTCTGTTTTCCTTTTAATGTTGAAACCTTTTCACTTCTTCCTCTACTCTGAAACACCAGACCTTCTGCACTTGACTGTAACTTGTAAAGACCCTTTTCCTTCAGTTCCATTTCTATGGAATAAGCCGAACTAACAATGTCTTTTACTGTGATTGTCTCTCTTCCGCTGCTGTACTTCAATGTGTGAACAAGAGTATCAAATTGTTTTGGCAGACTATTCATAAGAATAGCTGCCTTATCTTCATCACTCATATCAACATGTACACTAGCCAGGTCAGATATCAATTTGTTAAAAACATCCAGATTCTTATCTAGATTTTTTCCTGCATCCATTTTGAAAGAATAAAATCTTTGTTTCAGGTTGAATCTGTGCGGAAGTGTCCTCACGTGATATTCTGCCTCCAAAGCCATCCATGTATCATACGCAAATCTCTCTCTTTTCACTGATCTTAGAACAGCATCAGCCCGACTTGAACAAATAAGATTCTTTGCTCTCTTATCTTTTGCTTTCCACTTTGGATCTGCTTTAGCCTTTTCAAGTTCATCTTCTGCAGCAGCTTTGTTATACTATTTCCCCTTTGGATCTAAACTTGCTTCTTCTTCTAGATAAACTGGCAAAAGTGGATCATCAAGTCCTAGAATCTCTAGCTGTGATAGGACCTTGAATTTCCAGAGGGAGAAGTCACCTTCTCCATCAAATTTCTCAACATCAAAACGCCCTTGAGTAGGTTCCATGTACTCAACCTTCTCATTCTTCATACTAGCTTCCGCTTTAGTTGACATAGCTAGAACCTGTAGCTCTGATACCACTTTTTTTCAATATATGCTTTTGTCCTCAAGCTACTTAGAGACTAATATGACTTATTGAATGTTTTATGTAGGTTATGAAGAGTGAAGAACAGAATCGGACAAGAGTAATTACGAGTTCCCAAGGAGGAAGTCTCCTTGGTACATCTCGGTGAGTATCACTCACAGATTTGCTTCACTATGATTAAAAGAGGTGACTACAAGCAATGTGTTTCAAGAATAAGAAAGAACCCCCCAAGATCCAAGCTTCTCACTCTCTCAGGTCTCTCTTTTCTCTCACGGTAAACACACACTCCCTTCATGTTCTACATTGTGTCATATATATGCCAAAACACAACATCACATTCCCCTGCCTTGAACTGACAATTGATCAGTATAGACCACCCTTGACCATAAAGCAAACACTCCATTTCAGGTATTAAACCAGATGAACCTGGTCAAAGAAACAGAAGAAACTCGAGGCCCATTATGCTGAAATCAGATCAGCATCTCGACCCATAACCGAAAGCCCAGAAGATCATGGACTTGGACTGATGGACTTGAAATCAGGCCACATAGCTCGGCCCATGCTGGCCCAAGAAGAAGAAGAAGCGCTGGTCCACAATGCTCATTACGGTAAAACAGCGTTGCCCTGTATCCTAGCACTACGAAGAACCTCAACCACCAATTCTGGTGTGAACTGGACTGACGATTTTTCTAGAGCTTCTTGGATTTTTTCCCAATCTCGGGAGGATGATAACATGCGACAAATTTCTTGCATGTCCATTTATTAACAGCAGATAAAGCTGGTGGAAGAGCTGAATGCTGCATTACTTGTAGACGGTTATAGTCATCAACGAGCATCTCTTCTTGTCTAACTTCTATTTTACAAGATCTGTTTACTTCTTGATGATAGGGTTTGCTTTATTTCTGAATTTCTCTGATACTTTCAATATTCTCATTTTCGCTATTTTCCCGTTTGAAGAGATAATCCAAGAAAACATATCATCCCTGATAGTAACCTTGGAAGCATGCATCTGATTACGTAGCTTTAGGATCTCATCATATTTTGCTGATCTACAGAGCTCATTCACTAAGATTGAATAAGATTTCCATGTCGGTTTGATGCCCTTTGCTTCCATGCTGCTATATACATTACATGCCTCTGCTACTCAGTTTTGATCCAAATAACCAGCAACCACTGTTGTGATTGCGACACTGTCAGGCTCAATCCTGTTATCTATCATCTCACTGAATAAATTGCAACCTTTTTCAAACTGTTTCAACTTGAATAGGTGTTGCATAATCTCAGTGTATGTAGAAACTTTAGGTGTACGCCCTGAATTTTTTATAACAGCAAAATGTTCAAGTGCTTTTGAAACATTTTCTTGCCTGAGATACCCACTGATAACAATTTCGTAAAAATTTAAGTCATCCAGTTTTCTTCTTTTCATTATATCAACAATCTCTAGAGCATCTACCATTCTATTGGCTCTCCAAAGACCTTTAACCAGAATCTCAAAATATTTAGCGTCAAGGGACACTTCCTTGTTTTTTAGCTCACGAATCAGTTCCAGCGCTTCTCTAATCTTACCAAAACACACAAAAACTCTTTGAGTAAATAACCAAAAGCATCATGTTCTGATATCTCACATCATCTGCAATGGATTGGACTACATCAACCTTCTCTGATTTCACAATGCAATCCAGTAACATCTTGTATGTTCTCAAGCCAAAAGTGATACCCTTTGCCATCATTTCTGACACGGAATCCCGAAGGAATCGTCACTCCAAATTGTAAAGGATAGTCTTTGGTCTTCAAAGAATTTGAGTAACCCCCACCTTAGGTATATCAAACCTAAGATTGTTGTTGTTTCAACTCGCCTTCAATTAACCAAGGTGGTGGAACCACGAAATGTTGACTCGAGTAGCCCCCACCTTTAGTATATTAAACCAAAGATTGTTGTTGTTTCGACTCGCCCCTTCACGCCAATGGCTAGGAATGGCCACACAAGTGTGATGGAAATCACTTGATAAACCAGTTTGATCCCTTGGATATGACACACCAAGAAAGATCAAAAAGTTCACAAAGAACAAAAGAGAATCACTCTCAAATTTATTGATAAAAAAAGTTGGATGCTCACAAATGAGAATTACATGAGTTTATAAAAGAAGAGAAAGAACTCTCTAGATTCCTCTAAACTTATTGAATGTCTTAAATATGAAGAGTAATGAATACTAAGTAAATGACAAGTAAATATCACAATTTAGTATGACTTGAATAAGAAGGACTCTTGAACTTTGACCTCCAAAATATCTTTTAGTCTTCCAAATTCATCACTATTCATGGGCTGAACTTTAAGACTTGATTTAGGACTTCTCTTGGACTTGTAGAAGGCTTAAAGTGGTTTGGACTTGGCAAGTATAAAGTCCAATGGATTCCTTATGTTGTTCTTTGTCCAAAAGGCCTTGAATAAATCCACAAATGCTCTCATTGATTAGTTTAGCCTGTGATCTTGTAATTGGACCGACTGGAATCTCCAAAACTCTCTCGTGATCTTCTTTACTTTGCTCCAAGTTCTCATTAGCTTCCTTGCTATTTTCCATGATCATATCATCCCCTTCCTCTTGAAAAGGATTTGACCTCAAATCAGGTTCATTTGCATAAAAAGGAATCAAGTCAGAAATGTTAAAGCTAGGTATGATTTTGTACTCACTTGGCAAGTCTATCTTGTAAGCGTTTTCATTAATCTTTTCAAGACTCGAAATGGCCTAATGGTCCTTGGCATTACCTTAGACTTCCTTTGAGTTGAAAATCGTTCCTTCCTCATGTGAACCCAAACTAAGTATGCGGGTGTAAAGCTCTTCTCACTCCTTCTTTTGTTGGCTTGCTTTTGATATTGCTTAGTCTTTTGCTCAATGTTAAACCTCGTCTTTTCATGAAGCTTCTTGACCATCTCAGCTTTCTTTTTCCCATCTACTTGAATGCCCTGTGCACTTACAACAAAGCCTAGAAACACAAGGTTATCCAAACAAAAGGTACATTTTTCAAGTTAACATATAGCTTTTCCTTTCTTACTACACCTAAAACCGATATCAAATGCTCATTGTGCTCTTCCAAAATTTTGCTAAAACCCAGAATATCATCAAAATAGACAACCACAAACAAACCAATAAAGTATCTCAGAACATGGTTCATTAACCTCATGAAAGTGTTGGGTGCATTAGTTAATCCAAAAGGCATGACTAACCACTCATAAAGACTATGTTTTGTTTCAAAAGTTGTTTTCCAAGATGAAGACCGAATATTAAATAAAAGGAATATTTTACAAAGCAAAAGCACCCTCTTTCATTCGAATGTGGTGATATCCACTCTTAAGATTAATTTTAGAAAAGACACAAGAACCATGCAGCTAATCTAACATATCATCTAAGTGAGGAATTGGGTGTATATACTTTACTGTGATATTATTGATGGATCTACATCAACACACATGCGCCAAGTTTCATCCTTCTTAGGAACTAGTAAAACGGGCACAGCACATGGACTCATGCTCTCACGAATATATCATTTCTCCATCAGCTCACTCACTTGCCTTTGCAACTCCTTGGTCTCTTCTAGATTGATTCTATAGGCTGGACGGTTTGGAATGGATGCTCCGGGTACAAAGTTTATTTGATATTCAATCCCTCAGATTGGAGGTAGACCACTAGGATTCTCATCCGGAAATACATCTCCAAAATCCTACAACAAAGAAGAAACACCACTAGGCAAACTGGGGTCAAGGTTAGTAGAACTCATAAAGACCTCTTTGAACATAAGTACAAATATAGGTTGATGTGAAACCAAAACTCTCTTTATCTCACTTGACCTCACAAAGAAATTTTGGTGTTTTTTCTCTTTTCTCTCTTTGTGTGTTTCACTCTTAAGCTCACTCTTTTTTTGTGTTTCTCTCTCAATCTCACTCTCTTTTTGGTTTTTTGTGTTTGACTCACTCATAGCTCTCTCCTCATGTTGCTTTAGAAGCAAATAATCTTGGTAGATCTCATTAGGAGTCATAAGAACAAGCGTAACAGTTTTCCCCTTATAACCAAATGAATGCTTGTTGGTGAAACCATCATGAACAACTTTCCGATCAAACTGTCACGGTCTCCCAAGAAGAATATGCCCAGCCTCCATTGGCACAATATCACAAATCACCTCGTCCTTATACTTCCCAATGCTAAATGGAACCACAACTTGCTTTGACACTTTGTGTTCTCCAAACTCATTTAACCATTAAAACTTATACGGCTTGGGATGTTTTTGAGTAGTCAATCCCAGTTTCTCGACAAGTGTAGTACTCACCACATTTGTACAGCTCCCTCCATCAATTATAAGACTACACACCTTATCAAGAACAATACATCGCGTGTGGAATAGATTCTCACGTTGCACGTTCTCCTCTAGTTTACCTTGCACACTCAAAGACCTTCTAGCTACCAAAAGATCACCTTTGGTTGCAGGTAACTCCAGCTCATCTTGAGATGACATAGAATCTGAAACCACTTCTTCTTCAGTTTTGTACTCTCCATTGACTCTAAGTATTATGACCCTCTTGTTTGAACATTCATTTGCATAATGTCCCCTGCCATGACACTTAAAACATTGCACATCATGATTTCTTGTAGAAGAGGGTTCAACTTTACCTTTGACCTCTTGCCGGCTAGTATTCGGTTTGGATTCAAACTTTGGTTGTGGAACAATTTTGTCTTCGCGTCAGTAGCTAGGTAGTTGAGTAATAGAACTCATGCCATAAGTTTGACGTGTGTTACCCTTTCTCTTGAGCTGTTGCTCCACCAAGATAGTCTTATGCAACATATCTTCCAATTCCACATAGTGTTGCATCAATACTCGGTCTTGGATCTCACGATTCAAACCGCTAAGAAATCTGGTCAGGGTAGCCTCACGATCTTCTTCTATATCGACTATCATCATAAGTATTTCCATCTCTTGAAAATAATCTTCCACACTTTGGTTGCCTTGCACCAATCTCCTAAGTTTTTGATGTAACTCTCGGTGATAGTGACTAGGAACGAATCGTCATCTCATCAAGGTTTTCATATCTTCCCAAGTCTCAATGGGTCTTTCTCTATTTCTTCTCCTGCTTGTCACCACTTGATCCCACCAATTAATAGCATAATCATAAAAATCAGTGGTTGCAACTCGTACCTTGTTTAGCTCGGAATTGTTTTGACAATCAAAAACGAGTTCAATCCTTTTCTCCCATTCGAGATAGGCATCTGGATCGTTCTTTCCTTGAAATGATGGAATTTTCAGCTTAAGTCCCCCTAAATTATCTTCAGCCCGACCCCTTTCTTCCCTAGCTCGTCTAGGTCTCCTTCGACTCGAGGTAGATGAGTGTCCATCTTGACCATAGTAGTCAACATTGTCTCTTTGTACTTCCGCCGGTGGTGATTCTCCTTGTATGTTAGGCAGCCGAGGTTGTTGCCTAAGTATTATCTCATTTTGAACTTGATCCAAACGTTAATTGACTGTTTCCATCTCAACTCTCAACAAATGGGTCATCTCTCCCATCAAAGCTTGAATTCAGAGATATGGAATTCCTTGTATTTGCTCACCCTTCGGATTGTCGTTATTGTCATTTGACATACTTAGAACCTGTAATAAAAAGAAGATTCAATAGAAAAATGCCTCACAATCTCTCAAGTGTTTGACACACAAGTGTTTCCCTCAAATTATTGGTTTTTCTCTCAAATGTTCTCACAACCTTACGCCTTTTTCCTCTTTTTTTTTGAATCTCAAAATGTTCTTATAGAACTAATCAAACACTCTTTGATTTGTTTTCCCCAAGGGTCAATGATCTAACAAGTATCACACAACTCAAGTATTAGATAAATCTTGGTACATAAAAAAACAACGAACAATATCTTTTTTTTTTATATAAATAATAGAAAATGAAAAGTTTTTTTCTGTTTTTTAATGAAAAGATAGAAGATTAAGAGATAGAAAATGAAAAGATAGAAGTTGGAAAGGTAGAAGATGAAAAGATAGAAGATGAATAAATAGAAAATGAAAAGATTAACTAACTTGTAAGTGTGCTCTGATACCAAAATGACGCGGAATCCCGAATGAATCGTCACTCCAAATTGTAAAGGATAGTCCTTGGTCTTCAAAGAATTTGAGTAACCCCACCTTAGGTATATCGAACCTAAGATTGTTGTTGTTTCAACTCGCCTTCAATTAACCAAGGTGGTGGAACCACGGAATGTTGACTCGAGTAGCCCCCACCTTTAGTATATTAAACCAAAGATTGTTGCTGTTTCGACTCGTCCCTTCACGCCAATGGCTAGGAATGGCCACACAAGTGTGATGGAAATCACTTGATAAACCAGTTTGATCTCTTGGATATGACACACCAAGAAAGATCAAAAAGTTCACAAAGAACAAAAGAGAATCACTCTCAAATTTATTGATAAAAAAAGTTGGATGCTCACAAATGAGAATTACATGAGTTTATAAGAAAGAGAAAGAACTCTCTAGATTCCTCTAAACTTATTGAATGTCTTAAATATGAAGAGTAAAGACTACTAAGTAAATGACAAGTAAATGTCACAATTTACTATAACTTGAATGAGAAGGACTCTTGAACTTTTGACCTCCAAAATATCTTTTAGTCTTCCAAATTCGTCACTATTCATGGGCTGAACTTTAAGACTTGATTTAGGACTTCTCTTGGACTTGTAGAAAGCTTAAAGTGGTTTGGACTTGGCAAGTATAAAGTCCAATGGATTCCTTATGTTGTTATTTGTCCAAAAGGCCTTGAATAAATCTACAAATGCTCTCATTGATTAGTTTAGCCCGTGATCTTGTAATTGGACCGACTGGAATCTCCAAAACTCTCTCGTGATCTTCATTACTTAGCTCCAAGTTCTCATTAGCTTCCTTGCTGTTTTCCATGATCATATCAATTTCCTTATAGAATTTAAGCGCAAGATCACCTCTATCAGTGATGCATAGAGACCTTTTTTTTTTTTTTTTTTTTTTTTTTTTTTTTTTTTTTTTTTTAGATCTCATCTTCTCAAAAACGAGCAGCCCTTTACCTATCTTTTTTGCTTTCCCGTACACAGAGATAAGAATAGTCCATGTCTTAATATCCTTATCACAAACATTATCCTCCATTTCTTTCACTACTTTGTCTACCATATCGAGATCCCTGGCTTCCCCGGCTAGGCTTAGCATGGTGTTGTACATTCCGACTCTACGTGAAAACCTATCCTTTTCTTTCACCCAATAAAAGAACCTCAGAGCTAAATGAGGAACCTTGAAGCACCTCTGGTTCAAACCGACAACTCAATTTCTCCAACCTATCCTCCATAGAAACCATATCATCATCTGCCCTGATGACACTCGTGATTTGATGAACCACAGGGCTAACATCGATTTCTTCACGAACACCTCTCTGAGCCTCATAACTCTCATCAGCAAATCCCATTGCAGCATTTTGACGAACACCTTGGCTGCAAGAAACCAATGATCCATCAACACAGACATCTCCTGTCACATGGGCTCTGGTCTCCTCACATTTGACAACATCCGATCCTAAAATTTCAGTAATGTCGTTGAAAAGTGAAGTATAAGAAGTAGCTTCTGCTTGAATATTCGATGAAGTCTCACGGGTTTTAGATTTTGATGAGTTTGAGAAACCTGAGAAAGAAACGAGTGTGTTCGTTCGGGTTGGATCAAATAAACAAGACTTGACTCGAAACAATGCTTTCATTGCCCTAAGTCAAAACTCCCACATCAGCTCGAATTTTGGGAAATCTAACGTTCAAAACTCGAAGTTAGGTTTCATAGACGCTCGTTTCTATAGATGGCATCAATTGATCCTAACATACTAATGATCTTTACTTGCATAAGATTCTGTGAAATATTCTGATTGAAGAACAAAAAGACAACTATAGTTGAGCAAGAAGATTTTTTTAAGGTTGGTTCAGAAAAATTAAGAAAATAAAGCAACAATATATAGTAGACCGAGCAATCGTTTAAGGTTATTTCGTTTTGGTAAGATTTGATTGATGTCTAGTTCTTTTAAGAATGCTGTTAACCAGTAGTACTTTGAGACTGTCATTTCGGGAATATTTGAGAAATGTTTCTTAACGAATCAAATTTCCATTTGAGTCACTATAAGAAATTTTATTATCAGTTTTGGCCTTGTTTACTACACGGTAACTTAGACTATTTTTACTTGGAGTCTCTTAATAATAGGAGATAACACGGAGCGGATATCCAAAAAAATGTATTATTTTGTGACTCTCTCTCTC
>JAKUCM010009908.1:0-15990 GCA_023374145.1 Lepidium sativum | reverse complement strand
GGACAATGTTTACCTCTTTGGGACGAGTTAAGAGCTAAGATAAAAGATTGGTATGCAAAGTTCAATGTAGTCGAGGAGAGTCTAGTGGAGAAGCTTGTTGAGAGAAGATTTAAGAAGAGTTATCATCCCGCTTGGGCCGCGGCTTTTATACTTGATCCTCTCTACTTGATAAGAGACAGTAGTGGAAAGTATCTTCCTCCATTCAAATGCTTGTCCACAGAGCAAGAGAAAGATGTTGATAAGTTGATAACAAGGCTTGTGTCTAGAGATGAAGCACATATAGCAATGATGGAGCTAATGAAATGGAGAACAGAAGGTCTTGATCCAGTTTATGCAAGAGCAGTTCAAATGAAGGAGAGGGATCCTATTTCAGGGAAGATGAAGATAGCTAATCCACAAAGTAGTAGACTTGTTTGGGAAACTTATTTAAGTGAGTTCAGGTCATTGGGAAGAGTTGCTGTGAGACTGATTTTCCTTCATGCAACTTCTTGTGGCTTCAAATGTAATTCCTCTGTTTTGAGATGGGTTAATTCTCATGGAAGGTCACGCACAGCTGTGGATCGAGCTCAAAAACTGATCTTTATATCGGCGAATTCGAAATTCGAAAGAAGAGATTTCTCAAATGAAGAAGAGAGAGATGCAGAGTTACTTGCTATGGCTAATGGTGAAGATGATGTACTAAATGATGTTCTTATTGATACATCTTCAGTGTGACTTGGTTCATTTTTTACTTACTCTTTTTAGTTTTTCATTAGAACTTGGCCATTTTGTAGGTTTTGCTTGGATTCATTTTGTTTTTTTTTTACTATCTTTGATTCAATTTGTACTTGGCTCCTTTAGAAGGTGAGAAAGAGAGCCCTATCATTGTATTTCTTTAGCCTATTTTCATCATAATTTTAGGTGATTTTTCGTGTCTTTTTTTGTAACCGGTTATTTATAAAACAAATTCATGAGTACAAGTGCTTTCTTGTAAAATTTTTATCTTTATCATATTATTATTACAAAAGTTCTGCACAAATTTGGTTGAGTATCAATAAAAATATAATGTAAATTTGAGAGTTCGACTCCAAAAAATCGTATTTGTCCCAATAAATATTGTAAGAGGTGCAAATGACATCTAATCTAGTGGTAGACGGTAAGTCCACTTAAGGCAGCGCATTTGCATGACCTGAAATCGAGTCCCTATGCCTACATTATGTAGGAATTTGGCTATTGGGCCGGCCAACCAGTTGTGGTCCAATATAATTTGCCGTTGAAAAAAAAAAAAAAAAATACTGTAAGAGGTATGGTGTAGGCCTCTATATTTTGGTTTCTTCTCTTGTCTTGATCAGAAACTATTGAGGGTCCAAAAGCCCCAAGCTTGTAGTTAAGAACATCAATGACATGAACAAAAGATTCAACGACAACTTCATCTTCTATATTGTACATTGTAATGATCTCTTTTTTGTTCTTTTTTCATTAACGTTAATAATCTTAATGATGACTCAAAACAATGTCTTTTCCATTTCAAGAAATTGACTTAATAAAACATTTTTCTTTTTGAACATTCTTCACGTTCTTTGCTTCATCATAACATGTTAGTCTCTGTTGATGTTGATACCCAAAGATGTTAACACTTTTGTCACCAAGAAATTAACCGGAATTTCTGGTTTTAGCTTTCAATTCTACTATGATTATGATTTTTTTATCTATCTAACAATCAATCTATTTAACTATTTCTATTAATTGTAGAACCCCACCAGGAAACATGAGTTTAGTGGGCGGTTCTTGCATCAAAATTATCACTTTTTGATGTTGTATAGTAACTATGAATATTATGAATATGTGAAACTATTGAAGTTAAAGAACAATTAAAAATTTGGAACTCTAGATCCAAAATTCAAAAAACTTTTTTTTTTTATTAACAATTAGTTAGACGTATCTGGATTTAGAGTCACTTTTCTCAAATTTTTAATAATATTACGTGAGATAAATATCTGAAATCAAATGTCGTAGGGAAAATACAAATGTGATATTCAATACTTTAATATACCAGAATTTTTATTTGTTTATTTTAGATTATAAAATCACTGATTTGATTTTTCACGAATAAGGCTTGAAGGTTTGATTCTTGTAGATTTTGTAATTAATTGTGTACTTTTGTGTGTTTACTCATGACTTGTACTGTGAATAGTTGAAAAAGGTTAAATCTTTTGTCCTCTTAGCCCAAACTCATGATTTGTACTAGGGTTGGACGTTCGGGTATCCGTTCGGGTTCAACTCTTTTTGGATTTTAAATTTCGGTTCTATTAATTTTCGATCCGTTTGGGTATTTTTATTTTCTGGGTCGGGTTCAGTTCGGATATAGATAGGGTTCGGGTTCGGGTATTTATATATAAATTTATATAAAAACTTAAAAGAAGTAAATATTTAATAAAAATAAGTCTATAAATGCTTAAATTTAACAAAAATATTTTGTTTGGTTGTTAATTCAGTTCCGGTTCGGGTTCGGGTTCGGTTTTTCGGATATATAAATATAGGACCCATTAGGATATTTTTTTCGGTTCGGTTCCTTTTTCTCGGGTTAGTTTCGGTTCGGGTTTCAAATATCAGTTTTTATATCTATGCCTAATTTGTATTATATGATATTTTTATTAAAACAAAATAAGTGTTGTTTTTTTGTGTGCAAATCCATAATTTATAGTTTTGTAAAAAATGACAGTAAAAGGAAATAAAAAGTCAAGAAGTGCTGTTCAAAAAAGTTTTTGTTCTTGGATATATTTTTATATGAAAATCTAACATCCATGATATTCATCATAGCTTTATCAAATAGTTACAAAACTTTGAAAATTATACAAATTATCGTAAATTGGCTTGACTGTGACAGCCAAAGTGAAATTACACAAATTAAGTAACAACGAACCACAAATAGATAATAAAAAATATATAATAAATATAGAAAAAGAATAAATAAAGTAAAGGAAAAACACATTCATTTTGGATGGTGTTTTACCACAAATAGATAAATCTAAGTACTATCTCTCTTACAAATGGTATTTAGCCTAGTGGCAGGTGGTAAGTCCACAAGAGGCATGCACACTTGTATATATTGGGATTGAGTCCCACCGTTTACATTTGCAAGAATTTGGCTAATGGACCGACCATTTGTGGCCCAATATTAAAAAAAGAAAGTACTGTCTCTCTTTTATGCTTTGTCATCAACCATTTTCTTACACGAAAATACAATATTTAATTTATATTTTTGTCTAAGAGTTGAATGCATAGAAAATATATGATTCATATCTCAAACCATATTCCACTAGATAACACAACTAATTGAAATTAAATTCCAGTGTAAAACCTGCAAAAATAGAAAATTTTGTCTACAATACTTTTAATTTTTTTGTTGAAGAAAATAATTTTAACTGATGATTATTTTAAATAATTGTTGTTGGGTGCAAAGAAATTGGTTTTGCTTTTGAATAATTCATGAAGGAATCATTTTTACTTGCCCAAAAGAGAAGTAAAAACAAAAAAAAGTATACAATAATAATTATACCCCACAAAACAGCATATTATAGTGACAAAAGAATACACTTTAATTTGGTTTATATAACTTTATACTTGATTGGTATTAGATTCATCTTACCCACCTCCATTACCTATTGATCTTAAGAAAATTCAGAAACTCATGCTATATATATTACAAAAAACTTTGACTTAAAAGCAAATGATCTTATCTTTAATAATATATTGATATCAAGAATTTCTCTAAAATTATATTTGGATTTATAAGAAAATTAGTGCAACCTTAAAAGAAAAACTACATTTCTTATAGGTAAGAATTGGGTGCATGAATGATATTTTATGCTGTTTTAATTTCTTATGTCAAGCATAAAGTGTTTTTAAAATCTCAATTCACATATTTATTTTTAATGAAAAATGAAGAAAAGTAATACAAATCTGAATTATATATGAGTGCTAGATCTTCAAAAAATTTATGTACAAATAGCTATTTCTTTAGTACAAAGTTGAAATCTATGTTACAAAATGTCTAGTGTATTTTTAATTGGTAAAAATATAATAAAATATTAACCAAAAATGATATGTTGAATTGTTGTTTCTACTATTTCTTATAGCTAAAAAGTTTCGGAGTCGAGATATGCATGTCTCCCCAGACGAAGATCAAAACCTTTTAATATAACTCTTTTTTAGTGATTAGATTCCTTCTAAATAGATTATTTTTCTTTTTTGACAACTGCATACTGCAAAATAAAATAGAAACTAAGAAGAGAAATGTCATTGATCGTGAATGAACTTTTTGACCCTCCGTACTAAAGAATCTGCCTTATGATTCAGCGATTTTGGGATAACTGCCAAAGAGAAATCCTGGAAGAGGTTCTGCAGCCGCATATACTCCTCTTGGTACGGTAAGAAAGATGCCAGTCTCCCGGTGCGTCCAAGACACGTACCACCGTCTCGCAATCAGTCACTAAAAAAGTCATTAGACTAAGAATCGATTGGTTTTTACTGATATATATTTTATTGTGGGATCATTAATCAAATTAACATTTCATCTTGTTACTAAAAATTAAAAATAATTAGTAAGTCTATAAATTTTGATACAAAAGTAGAGTTTGCTTTTTGATTTTCCTGCATTTTTTTTTCAGAGACTTGGACGTAACTTATAATTTTATATGGATGAATAAAATAATATTAAAAAGAAATGACGCCAGAAAAATAAAAATAAAAATAAAACTTACGAGCTCAACAAGTAGTTGGATGATTTGGTATTTTGGTGGTAAGAAATTCCTGTCGGCAAAAAAAAATGCTGACTTCTCACCAAATCACTCTCTTTCTAATTATTTGAATTATGTCTTTTTAATTTTTCAAGTTATTTGATTTTAGTATAAAGTTTACAAAAAGTTAAAAAGAGATAATTATAATGATATTGTGTAGGACAATCTTTTTTTAATACATAAGAATCTCGTCCTCTTCCAATGTTTCTTCATCATTATACAAAAATTTAAAATTTTTAAATAAATAACTAAAGTAGATTCGTCTTTTTCTATATATTTTTTTATTAAAAATTTTAGGATCTAGCCAATTTTGTTTTATTTATTTTACTATAAATCGTATATCTGGCCATTTTTCAACAGCTAAAGAGATTGCAAATCTATGATATTAATAATTTTTAATTGCCTAAATTGATATAATGTTGGTTACCTATATAATTATTTAATTACAGATTAAAATATATTTACATAGTTTTTCTGGAATGTAAATTGTTTAATCATTGTTTATATTAGATAATTTTGATGTTTGCACTAATGAACTTGACATGTGGTAAAATTAGTAGACATCATTGGTCTCATGTAGAAATAGTTCTTACATAAAGATTATTCTTATCAACTATGTCTCTATTATTCTTAATAAAATAAAATTAAATTAAATTAAGCCAAAATCATATAGAAAACCAATAACATAGATCATTTCTATTACTTTATACACATAAAATCCAAAATATAAATTTTTCATTAAAATTTATAGTAATATGATTGAATATCAATTTTAACAAAACACTTATAGATTTTTATAATAATTCTCAAGCAAAATTTATCGAAAAATAACAAAATTAGTGGTAAACAATCATTTGTTGAATGAGATGCATAAATAACAACTTATTGAAGAATGTTTTTAGTTAAACGTTTAAATATGTATAATGTAGTACTTTTGACAATAAAATTTGATTTTGGATATTTATGTAATTTTATGTAATATATTTTGAGTTATAAATTGAATATTATTGTATTTGTCGTTTAGACAAGAAAACAAAGAGATTATCAAACAAAGACATTACCAAACATACTATGTTTTAAGAAGCAGTTTTTCAATTTTAAAATGGATTAATATCTAGCAATTGAGGCAAATCATGATAGGTTTCTCAAATTAGTTGATGATCTTGGAAGTGTGAAAGTAAAAACTCAAAGATGAGGATCATGCTATAGCTTTACTAACGAGTTTACCTCCATCTTTTGATCCTCTTGTGCATACACTTCAGTTTGGAGCAAAGTTAGACTCATTAACTTTGGATGTGACTACATCCAAGACTATAGATACTACTAAAAGGAAAGAGATCACTATAAGCGTTTGCTAAGAAAGGATATCTTGAGAAAGATGAAGTAAAGGAAATGAGTTTATGTGAATCGTGTACACTTGGGAAGTCACATAGGTAAAGTTTCCAGAAAAGAAAACACACATTCAAGGAAGCTTTAGACTAAATTATTTCTGTTCTTTGGGGATATCCAAATGTAAATCCAAGTATGCCACGAGCTTAGTACTTCATTACATTCATTGATGATTACTCTAAAAAGGTATGAATTTACTTTCTAAAGACAAAGGGAGAAGCTATTCAGACTTTTAAGGAATGGAAAAGTCTGGTTGAGACTCAAACTTGCAAAAAGATTAAGAGTTTGAGGACTGATAATGGTCTAATATATTGCAACAAACAGTTTGAGACTTTTTGCAAGGAATAATGTATTAAAAGACATAAAACTTGCACTTATGCACCACAACAAAATGGTCTATTGATTTTGAAATTCCTGAGGAGAAGTGGACTTCCTCGAAACCAAACTATAATCATCTAAGGAGTTTTGGGTGTATGGCTTATGTTCACTCAGTTCAAGACAAACTAAGTCCAAGAGCGAGTAAAATAATTTTCTTGGGTTATGGACATTAATCTAAAGGATGCAAGGTGTGGTTATTGGATGAACTGAAGGTTGTTGTTAGTCGTGATGAGGTTTTTCATCAGGAATTATTCTACAAAGATATTAAAACTGAATCATATGCAAACAAGCATAAAGATACAAAAGGAAATAGGGTATCAATGAAGAAGGTTACTTTCAAAGAAAATTTGGAATAAAATCTTGGAACAAAACATAAAATTTATGAGGTTACATATTTTGGTGGAAAAAGTCATTATTTACCATGAGCTGCTAGTCAGGGGTTCGATTCAGAAAGATCAGTAATTGAATCAAATGGCCAAGATTCAGAATCAGGGACATATCAGAGATCAGAATCAGCTGATATAAATAAATAAGAAACAACTCAGACCAAATCAGAGATTCTAAATAACTACCTATTTGCAAGAGATATATAAAACCACCATGTAAGTATAATGATGCAGATCTCGTTGCCTATACATTATCTTGCATTATCTAACTGAGAAATCGTTAATTTTGAGGAACCTAAAAGTTATGCATAAGCTCAGAAAAGTTGTGAAAGAGATAAATGGAACATGCGTAAGATGATGAAATGGATTCATTAGTGAGAACCTTTACATGAGAACTAGTAGATAGACCTACCAAACATAAAGTTATTGGATGCAAATGGATCTATAAGCTAAAACCAGGGATTCCCGGAATTGAGAAACCAAGGCACAAAGCAAAGTTAGTTGCAAAGGGGTTTTCTCAAGTGGAGGGAACTGAGTATAATAAAGTGTTTGCACTAGTAGTGAAACATGTTTCAATCAGGATAATCTTATTAATTCTTGTGAATTTTAACATGGAATTGGAACAATTAGACGTCAAAACAACATTCTTACATGATATTCTAAATGAAACAATCTACATGAACCAACCGGAAGGTTATGTAGTTAAGGGAAAAGAAGAAAAAGTTTGCCTTCTTAAGAGGTCTCTATATGGTTTAAAGCAGTCTCCTAGGGAATGTAATCAAAGATTTGACAATTACATTGTCAAACAAGGCTTCAAGAAAATTGAATTTGACCCTTGTATCTATATCAAAGAAATCTCAATAGAGAAGGTAGTATTTATACTCCTATACGTGGATGATATGATACTTGCCTTAAAAGATAATAAGTAGATAAAGGAAATCAAGTTAATTATGGGAAAAGAGTTTGAAATGAAGGAGTTGGGTTCGGAAAACAGAACTCTTGGTATGGATATTATCAGAGATCGACAGAAGGGTACATTAGTTTATCTCAAAGTAGCTACATTCAAAGTGTACAGAAGCTATTTGGTATGTCCGACAACAAACCAACTCAAACGCCTATTAGTACACATTTGAAACTACAAAAATTGTCAATTGAACAAGAAAATGAGCAAAGAGAGGATATGAAAAACATACTTTACTCCAACGTAGTTGGCAGCTTGATGTATGCAATGATATGTTTACATCTAGACCTCGCATATGCAATGGGAATAGTCAGTAAATATATGCCAAATCCAGAAAAAATTCAGTGGCACGTAGTTCAATCGATTATGAGGTACTTAATTGATGCATCAAATGAAAATTTGACATTCACAAGAGATAAATGGTTTAATATCAAAGGTTAAAGTAGGAGGAAAAGGAAACAATGTAAGCTGGATATCAAGACTACAAAAGGTTATAGCTTTATCCACGACAGAATCATAGTATATATCCCTATTAGAAGCTAGCAGAGAAGCAGTTTGGCTCAGAGAAATTGTCTCAGAGATGGGTTTTGGTTTTCAAGAAAGGGAACCATATTTTGATTTGCAAAGTGAAATCTACCTAGACAAGAATTGAATGTGTCGTGAAAGAACAAAGCATATACAAGTCAATTATAACTACATTCAAGAGGTAGTCAATGATGGTTTTGTATCAGTCTTAAAGGTTCACACAACAGAGAATCCAACAGGTGCTTTTACAAAAGCGTTACCTGTAGGAAAATTCAAAGATTGCATGAAATCTCTGAAGATGTAACAGACCTTAATCAGAGCTAGGTCTAACAGACCAACTCGCAGTTAGCTAGGACAAGCATCACGACAAAGGTGGAGATTTGTTGTGTTTGTCGTTCAAACCAGAAAACAAGTTTCATGTTGGATCTCTATTGAGCCAATTTGTTTTTAGCTCTAATGCAAGGTGATTCGTATTGAGCTGGCATCATTAAAAGAAATGCCTATTTTTATTTTTATTTTGTGAACGATATAATCATAAATTAAACTTAAAATCGATAACAGCACACATATAGCCAAAAATATCATAAAGCAGACACTTGGCTAAAACTTACAAGAGTATCTGCTTTATAATTCAAGGATCTGAGGAATAGTTAACTAACGAGTAAATATAAACTTGAGTCGTCATCTCTAATTGTTAGATCGAACGCTATTGTTGTATTCACAGTTGTAAAAAAAAAAGCAACAAAAGATTAGTAGATTTTAGATATATAACTTAAAGATAGATGTACCTAAAATTTTGTGGAACTCTATAATTCTTATTTTTGAGGTGTAAGTATTTGAATCCTATTAAATCTGTGTCTTCGGCAATGACAAATATTGTCTATTTATTCAGTTTATTGTTTTTTTTTTCTAAGTTTCAATCTTATTAAAACATTTTGAAGGAATGGTTAGCTCTCGTTTGTTAAATATCATCTATTTTTTTTAATTTTTTTGTCAACAAATATCATCTATTTAAACCATTTATTCTAATAATATGTCTGATTCATAATTAAGGAAATGGTTGAACCAATTTATCAAACCGGGTACATGTAGTTTAATAAAACGACAACGTTTAGCCGACAAAGTTTTCTGTTATCTGACACGTGCGGTCAAAGTTTGCATTGATGACGCTATTGTCCCTCTCTAATGACGTCAAGAATCTCAAGTTCTCGAAGAAAAAAAAATATATTACTTTCAACAAATTTACATAAATATTTGTATTTTTGTATTTGTTTTTAAATCACAGAATATAATTAATATGTAACTTAAAGAATTTTTTTTACATGTTTTTATAGAAGGTAGAGAAACATTTTAATAAATAAATTTAGCTATTACAAAAAATTTGATTTTAATATATCGAGGTTTTTTTTTTGGGTATATAAAATTTTATTGCTTCAACAAAAAGAAATTGACAATAGAAACATAATGCTAAATAATAAATGTTTCACAAACCACAAATACTAATATAAATTGACTATAATTGCCAATCTAACTAATCTATTATCAGATTGTTAAAGAACTAAATTATGAGCTTAGTTGGGTGTATAAAATATTAAAATACAAATCACACCGATCATAAAATTTGAAAAAAAAAAAAAATTCACTGAACTAGTAAATTAATCAGATATTGATATAAGAACTTTAATTCACTAATGAAAGTTTGAAAGAAAATAAAAAATAAAAAAATGATAAATTTATTTTCTTTGTATATTTTATTTCAATTATGAGTTCTTTGAAGATTCGAGTTGAGAGATCAATACTTTTCTTATCAACTTTTAAACCAATATTTCATTTCCATGGGAAAAATATATCATAATTATGTTAGTTTGAAAACATGAGTGATTTGCTATTCAAAAAACCTAACTCGGAAACTTTTTCTCTATAATTTAGCAAATCAGTCTTTAGATTACAATCATAAGTTTTGTGTGTGTGGTAAAAATGTTAAACTAATATACTATGATTGAGTTCTGATAGAATTACAGAGACAATAAAGAAACAAATAAAAGAAAAACTAGATATAATATATATATATATATAAAATTATAGAAAGAGAAGTAATTGTGATTTGCTTTTTATATTAAGAAATCTTTTTCTAAGGAACATCTAAATAACTATAGTTATTATCAATATTTAGAAGAATGTTTTGACACTGATGCTACATAAAATAGTATACTATTGTGTTTTTAGGAGTCCAAATTGTTACTCCATATTTTCGTATATATAATTTGATATAATGGAGATGGAAAAATAAAATATATTATCTGAAAAGAGTGACCATGATTAAAAGAGATTGTGTCTGTTTTGAAATTATCACTTTGAGTAATATTATACTTTTAGATTTTTTATAAAGCATGTGAGGGAATTATTTCCTCAAGGTTTCCTTCTTTGTAAGAAAAGCATGAGTGAACTCAATAATGTAAGAAAAGTATTTCATTTAACCCCATAAATTAGGGTAACAACCATCACACTTTATATTTTTGTTTAATAAAAACTTTATTTTTTTTTCGTCGACAAATTATATTAAGCCACAACTATTTGGTATATAATATATGCGGAGAGACTCGATCTCTAATTGTGTAAATGAACTGTCATAAGTGGATTTACCGTCGGCCACTAGGTTCTTATTCTTATACATACCAAAAAAATAGTGAAATATTTAGCTAATTACTTTAATATAACTTTATAAACATATTAATTAAATATTTATATATATATCATATTTTTATTGAATAAATAAATACATATATACATAACGTTTTATGAAGTTATGTTAAACGTAAGAGAGTGACAAAGAATCTACTCTATATCATAATAATTATATTGTTTTAGACAAATCATGTTGATCCCTTTTTATTAAATTAGATATGAAGGTTTGACAAATATATGAATTAAAGATAGCTTTAAACAAGAGTACTGGTCCACAACTAATTGACCCATGAATTTTTATTTTCCATATTAGCACATCATTGAGAAGAGTTCAAGAACATATTTCAATATGAAAATGTCTACAATAACTAAGAGTTTATTAATCAAAATTCAATATGTACAAATTGATACTTGTAATCTAATCTTCTGGTAATTACCAACATGTTTAGATTTAAGTTTGAAAATGTTGTGTTAACTTTATACTTGTTTAAAGCATGTGAGGTCTAGTTCTACTAATATTGTGTCGACAACATTTGTCAGTGATCGATAAGTTCCGATCCATAGTCTAAAACTCAATTTTCAAAAGTTTCAATTTAATCTATTAATTATAGAGAAGACGAATCAAACCCTACATGTAAGAATTATTAGCTAAATCATCATAATTTCCGTTCAACTCGCATATACTCTCCGGCGAGCGAAGAAGCCAAATTAAACCCGTACCAATCAATTTCGACTTGAACCGGATTTTTAAAATAACCGGAAAATTGAACCGGAAATTGGGAACCACGAAAAATTGGTCCCTCTTCTCTTCTCGTTATCGTCGTTTGACATCGGAAGAATCTTCAGTGACGAGAAAATAAAAATATGGCGGCAATCAGAACGATGACGAGCATGATTTTGCGGGAGTTTATACATCAGCCGCTTCTCTTTCACTCTTCATCGAAGTCGTTTCAATCTATTTTGCCATGTCTCCGTCGCACTCCCCGAATTGTTGTGAATCATTCTAATTCTCGATTTGGATCAATCCGATGTGCAGCTTCGAACTCCGGTGATGATCGGAAAGTTTCTTCACGGTTATCTCAGGTGCAACAAATGCTTCATGAAGCTGAAGAGAGAGCTAGTTCCGCTGGCAATGAGCCTATCCCTCAAATCACTCTTGGTAAAGTTTATAGCTTTATCCATCTAGATAGAGACTGGGTTTATTCTAATAGGTTATAACGAATTCCACTTTCTGATTACTTCTTGAGACTTAGCTTCTCAGAAATTTAGCCACTTTAGTATCTCTGGTTTAGATTTAAACCTATGTTAATGTTCTTGTAGGTTTTTGCTGACATAGTTTCTAGAGTTCTGTTCTGTGGTATTTTGATTTGAAACATTTTGGAATTTGATGTGTTTGTTTGTAGTTTAGTCATTTTGCATTTGTATTTGGTATTTGCAGACCATGTTACGGTTAACTTTGCTAGAAGCGGCGGTCCTGGAGGCCAGAATGTGAATAAAGGTGTGACCTTTTGCTTACTCCTTTAAAGTTGTTTGCATTGGTTAATGGTTACTTGATGTTTCAATGCTTCACCTGTACCCATTTCTTTGTTTTGCAGTGAATACCAAAGTAGATATGCGTTTCAATGTGAAAAATGCATACTGGCTTAGTGAAAGGATCAGAGAGAAAATCTTACTGACGGTTTGTTTTGTTTTACTCTTCTTATTATCCCTCTACAACACTATAAATGCGAGTGTTATCTCTATCGTGATCCATGGAGCAAGTACTTAATAACTGGTTTGATATTTGGATCTGATGTCCGTATCTATGTGTTGTGCATTTAGCTTTTGTTGTTTGTCAACAGGAGAAGAATCGGATCAACAAGGATGGTGAACTTGTGATATCATCAACCAAAACCAGAACGCAAAAGTCAGTCACCTTATAATCTTCTCATTCTAGTTCTATTTCCAAGAAATTCTCCATTACTGACTGTATGATCTCTGCAGAGGAAACATCGACGATGCACTTGAAAAACTACAGGTAATATACCAAAAGACTCTGTTGATTCTCACCTTTCCTCATGGTGCCGAGGTGTTTTGGTTAATCATATAAAACTCAACAGGCGATAATCGATGCTGCTTCATATGTTCCACCACCACCATCAGAAGAACAGAAGAAAAAAATCGTAAAGATGTCTGAATCAACCAAAACCAAATCCTCTTTCCATTACTCCATCTTTCTTCTTCCTATCTGCAAATCTTAATATGATGAATTCTGACATTTTTCAGGGCTGCAAAAGCTGACAATAAACGACTCAAAAGCAAAAAAGTTATTTCAGACAAGAAATCAGCTAGAAGAAGCCGAGGTAGTTATGATGATTAAAACCATACAATAGAGTCCAGTCTGATTCTAAAGCTTTTAACTTAGATGATTGTATTTTTTTCTTGAAATTTAATGTACCACAACAATCAAAATTAGATTTATGTACAAACAACTCTCATACAAATCATATAAAAATTTGAGTTTTGTTGGATTTTATGTACAAACCACTCTTATACAAATCATAAACAGAAAAATGTCTCAAACATAACATTTCACACTTTTGTTTTTGTATATATGTTAGGAATTTAATCTAGATTCTAATGACATGTTCTTCTCCTGATCTGTAATCAATATGCTTGATCCATTTTCTCACACTATTGCTATCACTCTTCCCAGAGCTTTTTGCAGCCACATGAGCAATTTCTAAACCACTGGAAACCGGAAGAGTCACAGTTCTTACAACTTTCCGGTCAGCAAAAGCTTTTGTCCAACTGAAACATGAACTGCTTCTCCTGTAGCCACTTCTACAAACCACAACTGCTCCTCTGCTACCAAATGAAGCGTTTTTCAAAACATTTGCCGCAAAATCCTTCTGATCCCAATCAGTAACCAAGAAATCGATTCCTTGTAACGTCTGCATCAGGCTTTCACAGTCTTCCTCTTTCAAAATGATCATCTCAGGCAACTTTGAACAAGATTGTTGTCTCATAGCTTGAACATAAGCGGTTTTTGAAATTGTGTTCGGTACAATACAAATATGTCTTGCGTTTGTGTGTTGACTGGCTACGTTTAAACCAATACTTATGGCTATGGTTTCTCCTTCTGACCATGTTTCCACAATTAAAGTCGCGTTCCATCCTGCAGCCATTGCCGCCACAAGCTCCGCTGCTCCAGGCGTTCCGAGATTCTCACACTGAAACCAAAATTACTCTTAAAATCAGAAACTTTACTTATTAAGAAATAGACCAAATTGTGGAAAGATCAAATACCTCTCAAACCATTCAAAGCCAGACAAAACGTGTAAAGATCGAACATTTTCGTCTTGCAATCTCAAATCTCAAATGGTATGAATGTTTTGAGAATTGGGTTTTGAGAAACATCGGAAAAGGTTTCAAAGACGATTTTTTTCTGAAAAAAAAGTATCGATTTTTCGGTTTTTTTTATTGGAAAGTTAACGAATTTACCGATTTAACAGTGTCGATGTAAGCTTTTGATGCTGTTTCCGGAGGCCAAATCAATTTCATCTTCTTTCTTCTTGTTTTGTTGTCTAACGTGTTCGTTGGGTCAGAGACAAGAGTCTTATAGCGTTAATCCTCCAAACGATGTTTTGGTTTTTATAACAAACTCTTTGAGAACATAAGAAAAGTCTTTGTGTTGGTCTTTTATTGGTTTAATTGCATTTCCGCGTAAAAGTCAAACTTTGCCCCTTTTACTTTTGGTCTTATTTAGTTTTGGCACAAACATCATGAAATTACAAATTACCCCCATTCTTGGTAGATCAATGGTTAAATTAGAGTATTTTTGTTGCAATTAGCTATCATTTTTAGGAGGATTCGAACAACCATTCCCATCTCCATATGAGTAATTTAATTATTAAAAAGATAAATTTTTTTATTGTGATCTTTCATAAACTTATTAATTAACTCGATTATCCGATTTTTTATAGGTTTTAACGATCAATATGTATTTTAAATATAATTTACCTCAAATCAGAGACAGTATATTAAACATCTAAACTAATTATCATATGCAAATGGCTCTTATCCTAAGTGGCCGACGGTAAGTCCACTTAAGGCATCTCATTTGCACAACCAGAGATCGAGTTCCCCTGCCTACATTATGTAAGAATTTGGCTACTGGGATCGACCAGTTGTGACCCAATTAATCTGTCGTTGACGTTGACAAAAAAAAGAAAAACCTAATTATCATATTACCTCGTAAACAGTAACTTAAGAATAATATACTTTTTGTGTTGTTTATTCATAAATGTAATTTTTGATATATATATATATATATATATATATATTTACTGAATCACAACTAACCGATTTACTAGTCAAATTCTTACGTAATATAGACAGTGGTACTCGATTTTTGATTGTACAAATGCGCCTGTATTTAATGAATTTACTACCGGTCACTAAAATAAAGATCATCTGCGTAAAATATTCTATCATATTAAATATTCATTTATATTTCTAAAAAGGTAAAAATATAAAATAAATACCTTAATTATTATTAAATGTTAAAAAATAAGTGATTTATTTAATTTGTCCTTGATTTAATAAAGCATGGTAGGTTTATATTATATTCTGCTCTATTTAAAATATTTAAATTATGAATAAGTCTAATTGTCAATTCAATAATTACTTGTAAACAAAAAAAACTAAACTAATGATATTTATAACATTTCATATAATTATTCTTAATCAAAATCTATATTTAACTAAAATTTTACTTTCTGTGGGTGATCATTTGATTATTTCTTTACGTTAGTAAACAATTCAGTCAAAACTTGTGTTTTTTTTTTCTTTCTCTTTTAGCTAACAATCTATTTCTAGAATCTAGACTATTATATGACACTTTAGA
>JAKUCM010009907.1:0-23801 GCA_023374145.1 Lepidium sativum | reverse complement strand
AAATTTTCATTAAAAGGCTGTTATCCAAGCAATTACATTTAACCTTTTATAAATTAGCAATGTTAGGATTACATAAAATAATATTTTTATTAATTTATAAAAATTATTAATTTATTTATATATTAATTAAACCAAAAAATTAAATTTTAAATCATAAAATTATATTATTTTATTGAAGTTTTTAATGTATATTAATTTATAAAGTATTAATTTAAAAAGTTTATTTTGTATTTCATAAAACTTTTAAAAAATTATATATACCAGTTTTTGGTAGATATTAACAAATTATAAGAAATTTTAATTTCATTAGGATTTTAGAATGGGTTTTGTTGCATTTGAAAGTCTTATGGTTTTCGTTTCTACTCAATAATTTTTATTTTAAGAAAAAAATCAACTTTTTTTTTTTTGTATCTCTGCAACTTTGGCTCAGATTTTATAATGAAAAAACAATCACGACAACTTGTAAATTCAATAATTGAATAAATGTTCAACAAAAAAAACACATATCCAAATCTCAATTACTAATAGTAGAACTAACACGCCGATGACCCAGTGTTGTGGTCATTTTATAAATCTTCAAGATACCAGGGATCGAACTTCCTACCTGCAAGAATAGGAGTGAGATTTAAAAGCCAGTAAGCTAGTTGACAAAAAAAAATAGTAAAACTAAAAAGAAGAGGGGAGGAACAACATGAAATTTTGATTTTTCTGATGCAAATCGGCTTAAATTCTTTAATCCTTTGCAACTTTCTTTCCAACTTTTCTTGTAACATTATGTGGTAGAACTGAATAACAATTTATAGAAGGTTTATCAACGCTCTACAATAAACAGATCTATCTGAAGCAAAAACCCAAATTTTTTTGAAGATTTGATAACAGATTCGCTTGTCGTACCTTGAAATATATGAATGAAATGTAACATGTGTTTATTTATATTTCGGAAATACTTTGAATTACAGAATCTCCACAGAAGAGATGTGATTTGTTTTAGTCGTGAGAATCACACAATATATATCAAAATCCAATCCATAAAGATCTACAAAAATTAACAGATGACTTTGTTGTATTCTGAAATACACCAACCAAATACATCCTTCAATAACATTAGATTTTTTTTGTATTTTACACACTGCATCGATGAATAAAAATAGATTTTATTTTAGATTTATAATCTGTTAGAATCCATTAAAATACAAGGTTGAATAACCCCACCGAAATCTTTTAACTAGATAACAACAGATGACGGTAGAAAAAAAACTAGACAACAAAAAATAATAAATATAATATACAATAATGATAGTTGTGTCTAGGCCTCGTCATAATAACCGGAATTGAAATATTGACCAGAAAATTTTGGTTCAGTTCGGTTTTAGTTTCTAGAAATAAATCGTTCGGTTCCAATTTTTAGATAACCTCAGTTCCTGAATCGAATCCGTTCGGTTTTATTTTCTAAAAAGAAACGTTCAGTTCCAATTTTAGGTAATTTTGGATTGGTTTGGAGAACTGAAAGTTACCAAATAGGAAGCGAAACATGTTAATACTAAAATCATTTGGTTACTTTTTGTTACAATTAATCATATTTTGTTGGGTATTTGGTTACTTTTGGTTATAATTAATCATATTTTTGGTATTTGGTTACATTTTGATTATTTTTTTGAAAAATAACCATTCGGAACTGAACCAATATTATTATGGGAATAATTCGGTCCCATTTTTTTGCAATCAGAACCAAACCGAATTTTAACAGATACCCATTGGTTACCACATTTCTGGAACCGTGGTACTTCTCTCCCATAAACTGCCTGAAAATGAGATATTCTAATGGCAGTATGATAAGATATGTTGTATGAATAGTCCCAGCTAGAAGGTTTCTTATTCACAAAATTATGTAAATTTGTTTCACTTAGCACATCTATTCAGCACCTCAATATGTCTATTAGTTTATGGGTGGTAAGCACTACTACTCTCCTTTAGCTCAGTCCCCTACAACTTAAATAACTCAGACTAGAACTCACTAAAAATGACATTGAGCGTGTTCTTTTAAAAGTACACTATAAACAACTTCAAATATATAGTTATGTAGAGAATAGTGTATGTATCACCATAAAACTAATCGCAACTTTTTTATTTTTATTAACTGTCGCTGTTTTGTGTAGCGACCTCCATAAAATTAATAATGATGATTGCAGCATTCAATTTTTTTCCTTCACCCTTCTTATTTATTTGTTTATTTTAATGACTAATTTTTAGTCGCTCAAGGTGTCATTGTGACACCGTAAAGAACATGCCCACTATCACAAAATGAAACCATTGTTTCCGGAAAACCATGTAACTTAACAATTCCTTTAATGAACGTTTCAGCCACTAATTTAGCTGTAAATGGGTTTTCAACAATATAAAGTGGCATACATGCTTAATCTATCAACCATTACCAATATGACATCATAACCACTTGACTTAGGCAATCTTTCTACAAACTGTAAGTTAATGTCTACCCATATATTATGAGGAATAAGCAACGGTGACAATAACCCAACTGGAGATAGAGTGGATAACTTACATGTTTGACATATTTTGCAACTTATAATAATGACGCATCCTTTCCTAGTACACTTCTATTTTCAGCCGTTGATATGTTTTCAGAACTCTACCATGGCCTCCAATTACACTAGAATGGAACTTCTCCAGTAGTTTTGAAATGAAGGGAGATCTCATAAGTATAACCAAATGTTCATCGTTTAACAAGAGGTCACCGTGCATACTATATCATATCCCAGTTTCCTCACCCTTCTTCAACATATTTTCACAGCCAAAAAACTTTGATATGATGGATGTTGTCGAATCAATTCATCCACATCCAAAGATAAAAAGCTATAAACTTTAACTGATTGGGATTCTCTATTGGCCTGTAAGAGACTACATTAGCCACACGAATATACGCCCCTCGCTTGTACTCAATTACATAGCTTTTAAGTTCAACAGTTTGGCTGCCTAAGATAAAAGAGTCAATCCAAAAGATATTTAAGGCTTTGTTGGTCAGTTATAATCATAAACTTCTTCCCAGCAATGTAGTGCCTCCACGTAGTCACCGAAAAAACAATTGCAAGGAGCTTTCTTTCATAGACTGATTTAATCTTACCCTTCTCAGAGAAAGCATGACTGATATAATCTATTGGTCTATTCTCTTACGATAATAATGCGCCAGTTCCTGTCCCAGGTGTGTCGGTCTCAATGACAAAAGGCTAATTAAAATTTGGTAGTCCTAACACCGACATTGTGGTGGCAGCTTTCTTCAACTTTTGCAACGCTTGTTTTGCATCTTCTGATCACTCAAAATTGTTTTTCTTTAGCAAGTCAATGAGTGGGTTTGCAATCAGACCACAACCTCTCACACATCTCCGATAACAAGCATAACTTTTACTTTCTCATCATCGATTGCTAGTCCTTCACCAAATATGGTGTGACCCAAATATGCTACTTTTTCCACTCCAAAATAGCATTTATTCCCATTTACGTAAAAGGAGTGCTCTCTCAATGTTTTCAACACCACTTCAAGATGCAAAATATGTAGATCCTTGGTTTTACTGTACACAAAGGTGTCATTAAAGAAAACTAGAACAAAATTGTGTAAGTAATGTCTTAATACTTCATTCATCACACTCTGGAAGGTTGGCGGTGAATTCCCAAATGACATCACTATGAACTCATAATGCCCTTCTTGAGTTTTAAATGATGACTTGTGCGCATATAAACTTTGCACTCTAATTTGATGATACCCTGATTTGAGATCCATTTTTGAAAAGATTGTTGCCCCACACAGCTCATCCAACAAATTTTCGATCACCACTATAAGATATTTATCATGTACATTCTTCTTATTCAAGGCCTAGTAATCAACACTAAATCTCCACCCTCAATCCTTCTTTTTCACCAATATTACAAGGCTGGAATAAGGACTTATATATACTATGTGTGATCACACTCGCATTTAGCATTTTTTTCACCAACTTCGCAATTTCATTCTTCTATGCAAACAAGCATTGGTAAGGCTTGATGTTGACGGGTGCAGCCCCGTATCTTAAGGTGATGTCATGATGTCAGTTCCCTACAAGTGGTAATCCAGCTGGAAGTTCAAATACATCTCCAAATTGGCTTGCTAAGCGTTCAATCAATGGGTGTTCTGGCCTTTTTGTCTTCCGTGTAACCTTCTCAAACAGAGAAGATAACTCTAGCAAGAACATATACTCTTCCTTGGGTTGTTTCAATCGAATCGACTTACAAGATACTCGTTTTCTCAACAATGACCTCCTAACAATGTCACTCATCTGCCGGCTTGTTTGATTCTTAATTTATATAGACCCTAGTTCCCACAAGTCTCTCTCAATGGGGGCTAGCCAATAATATCCCCAATACTATATCGGTAGAGCCCAAATCAAAGAACCTTAACTCTTCTTGTATGTTAATTACCTAAACTTGTAGTTTAACCCACAACATTTTCCTTGTCCAACAATCACACAACCATTTCCCACTAACACAAAGAATTGTCTAGTTGTTGTCACCTCTATCGCATTTTTCTTCACTAACGAGTTTGATATAAAATTACAAGTGGCACATGAATCAAGGAGTATGACTACTTCTAACCCTCCAATTTTGCCAATTAACCTCATAGACTTCTAATCAGATATTACCATCATCAATTTCAAGGACAAATGTAGACGTTTTTCCTCTTCCATTCTTGTAGCTTCTTCTCGAAAAGGTGGTTCTTCCTCAAACCACATTTTCAACATTTACCATCTTATTACTCTCCATCAACCTGAATCTTTTCTGGTTATTGAATCTATGGCCACCAAAGAATTGCTCGCCACAATGTCTACACGGGTTCACCACCCTACCACGATAAGCCACTTGTTTCTTCCCATCCTTATATTTCTTCAACCGTTTTGTGAAAAGGTACCAAGGTTGTATTTTGGTTCATATTGTTGTAAGTTTGTGATCTCACATCCATATTAGAGTTAGATTACATTAGAGACTTGTAACTACTCCTACAACTCCAAGCTTTAGCTTCCATTTTATTGTTCTTCAATCACCTTAGCCATATTAAAAATTTATTTTAAACCTTCAGGACAACATTGCACTACTTGGTCCTTTATGTCTTGCTTTAAACCACCCATGAACATCATTTCTAAGGTTGACTTTAGAATCTCTGGCAGATTAGAACATATCATCTCAAACTCCTCCGTATACTCATCAATTATCCCAGTATGTTTCAAATGATATAAATGTCCAAAAGCTAACCCACAATACGTAGGTTAAAAACGAGTAAGGTATTCCCCTTTGAACACCTGCCAACAACTTAATTTCTCCCTTTCTATAATCATATTCGTTTCAAAATAGCACTTGATCCTAAACACCCAATCATCAACATTTTGTCTCTCATACATAGGCAATTCGATTTTCTTACCCACAACATCAACTTGCTTATTCTGAAAACCATACCACTGTTCATCACCGATCTGCAAAAAAGTTGAGGCATGGTGGAAAGATGAATGAATCTATGGTGGCAATGGTAAGAGTCATGAAACTCCGGTCTTGCTATTAAGGCTTGAGAATCATCTGAAGGCTTATGATGTGATAGAGGAAAACTAAACGAAGAAACTTCGAATAGAAAAGCAATGCTTTATTGATTGTTCTAAGAACTCAAAAACACAAAGTTGTAGGAAATTAATCGATGATGGAAAGATTGAGGCTAAAAGTACCGTATATAAGAAGTAGTTTGAGAAAGAAAAGGAAACTCTAAAATAAAAAAAGAAAAAGATAGAATGAATCTTAACAAACATATATTCGTATATCAAATCCCCCTGGTCGAAAGAACTTTGTCCTCAAGGTTCATGTAAGATAAATGTTGTCTTTGAATATATAATTGGTCTGAAGAATGCTCTTCCCATTGAAAATATGAAAATCTTAATCCTTTGTTGTGCTTCCCTGAACACCATCAACATCACATCTTCTCTTAGTCTTGAAATTGAATTTCCAAGTTTTAAAAATTTCTCTCTGTTCCCCATCACTAGATATTCTTGGAGAAATATCAATTGTTGGTGTTCGATGTTTTCATCACCACCTTGGTTGGACACTTTGTCATCGCCTTCTGAAATGAGTCCCTTCCCTGTCTTCTTGTGCACCATCTTGCTCAATCTTGATTTTTTTCCTCTTTGGTTTATAAGAGCAATTTGGTACCAGTTGAAGCTTCTTCGACAAGTGAGCCTTTTCTTTGGTGAGTAACTTGTGTCAAGGGTTGAGACACTAAGTTTTGTCTACTTGCAAGCAAATTCAAAAGAGAAACCAAACTCTCACCTTGGACTGCAAAAGTTTTATTGATAGTCTCACCAATCAAATCTCCTTGAACTGCAACCATGTTTGTAGTGTGAGAAAAGTGATGGCTCTGATACCTTTGATAGAGGAAAACTAAACAATGAAAATTCGAATAGAAAAGCAATGCTTTATTATCTGTTCTAAGAATTCAAAAACACAAAGTTGCAAGAAATTAATTGATGATGGAAAAATTGAGGCTACAAGTGTCTTATATAAGAAGTAGTTTGAGAAAGAAAAGGAAACCTAAAATTAAAAAGGTAAAAATATAATGAATCTTAACAAACATATATTCCTATATCATGATGCTCACTCTACCTATTGTCCATTTGATCAAGTCTATTCACCAACTCAGCTAATATCTCTTTTAATTTAGAGTTCAACCCTTTTCAAGATTTGGTGCCATAATCAGAGCTCTAATACCACTGATGGCTTTGAGGCTATTGTTAACTGATAGAGAAGAAAGCTTTAAGAAATAGAAAAGAAGACCTAGAAAATGAGAAAGAAAACGAATAAGAAAGAATAACATCTGGTTTTATGGGTATTTTTAGAAGATCTATATTTAGACTTTGACTGGGACTAGTTTTTACACTAGTTTCTGGTTTTTGTTTTTAGAAAAACGATTTCTTAACCATTCATGATTTGCTAAAACAGTTTTTCAAAATCTTAAAACAGCTTTTACTTTAAATCTAACCGTTTAAGATTTTGGTTTTTTGCTTTCCCAAAAACTAAGAAAAAGATTTTTCTAAAAACCAAAAAACCAAAATCAAAATCTAAAAACCAAAAACTTCAATCCAAAAACCAAAAACAAGAAAGTCTGTCACCATTCGTAACCTTTGCAATCCAAATACTATTCGGTCCAAGATAAAAACTCAAGGTTTAGATGTAAACTATCTCGGTTCGATTTGGTTTGTATTTCCCACTCTTTAGACAGAAGTGCAGAGAAGCCTCTTTCCCTCGCCTCCGTAATCTCTGACACTTCTTCGTCTCCAATGCTCTCTCGAGTCTGCCCAATCCTCCGCCATAACCGTTTCTGCTCGACTGAAGCGCGTGATATGTCACGCGCCACTATCTGTCTCCTTCAACCTCACATGTTACGCTCTTCCCCGAGAAGTGCTCTTGTGACGTCACAGATTCGGCTCGATGTTTCTTCGTCGGATTTTTCTTCAATGCTCCGCCGAAGATTCCACTCACTGCGTATCAACGGAGGTCAATGGAAGCTTTCGAAACCGTTGGGTCGGGTTTTTGCAGAGAGAAGAGAATACCGGAAGATGAGGAGGAGAGCTCCGAAGAAGAAACAGGAATTGGAGCTTAATGTCAGTATTTGCATCGAAGAGCAGCTTCCTGATGATCTTGAGATTCAGGTTAGGATTGCTTTGATGATTGAATTTGGATTACCTTCAGGCTTAGTGGAAAATCTGAAAGAAGTAATAAATTTAAGCTTTAGTTACTTCAATAAACCATTTAAGTTTTGTTTTGGATCCATGAATTGGTCAGTGAGATTTAGGTTACGATTGCTTTGATGATTGAATTTGGATTATTAAGGTTTAATGAAAAATCGGAAAGAAGTGATAAATTTAAGCTTTAGTTAGTTCAATTAACCACTTTAGTTAAGTTTTGGTTCCATGAATTGGTCAGTCATCAAATTTTTCTTCTTTTGAAACTGTAGAATATTGCGGAAATGCTTCGTCTCAATGTTCCAATGGCAATGAAGCTGGCTTTTGATGGTTTGAAAGATACCAAGTATAAAACAAGAGAAACTGATATAGAAGATGTTGGTGGATTTGAAACTGTGGAATTATCCGTCATGCTTTGTAATGATGATTTTATCTGTAAACTTAATAAAGAATGGAGAGGTGAAGATCATGCTACAGATGTGCTTTCCATGTCACAACATGTCCCTGAACTGAAGCTTCCAGTAGTAAGATCTTTTTTTTTCCTTACTCAGAGGTTTACATAGTATGGTTCTGAATGGCTACAAATCAAAGTCATTCTTTGTGTAGCTTATGATGGGAGATATCGTCATTTCTATTGAGACAGCTGCAAGACAAGCTGCAGAGAGAGGTCACACGCTTCTTGATGAGATACGCATTCTTGTGGTAGGTTGATAGATGTAGAGATGAAAAATATGTTACTTAATACTTACTGTTGAACCAAAACATAGAAGTAAAATGTGGATTCTTTGAGGTGGGTTTTGGGATTATCAATCTCTGTGAATTAGAACTACTAAGAATTTGTTTAGTTGCCTAGCTTTCGTTTCCTTAGAATAGCTCTTGATTTTTGCTATTCCATAATGTGTAGAAGATATAAGAAGGCATATAAGCAATGATTTTAGATGATTTGTATTGCAGTCTCTATTTGCTGACTCATTAATTATTTTTTCAAAGATTCATGGTTTGTTACACCTACTGGGCTTTGATCACGAGATCAGTGAAGAAGCTGAGAAAGAAATGGAGGAGGAGGAGGAGTTGTTGTTAAAGAGCCTTGGCTGGAAAGGAAAAGGACTCATTCAGAGTGCATATGACATTGAGAAAACAGCTAAACCTCAGCCAAACGTTTCAGATGGTAAACTTTTCTCTGTTTACATGTTAGAAATTGTAACAATCATTTAGACTTTCTCCCTTTTCCATGGGGGTACTATAAAATACTATATGCTTGTTCTTGCTAAGATAACCTTACAGACTACTGTTAAAAGACAGGAAGAAAGGGGATGCTGTGAGATTCTACAGACCAAAGTTTTCGTATTTATTCTGTGATATGGATGGTAAGGTTACATACTCAACAATGTGTAATTATTGCTTTCAGTTTCTTTTATTTTCTAATGGGAGTTTGATTTGAATGCTAGGTACGTTGCTAGACAGTAAAAGTCAGATTTCGGGGGCAAATGCAAATGCTTTAAAAGAAGCCATGCAAAGGGGACTTAAAGTCGTCATCGCTACTGGGAAGGTGAGAAGAGAACAGTTTTAGAATGAGTTTATGATTGGGCTGTTCGTGATCTGTCCAACTATGTCTTCTCTTATTTTCAGTTATATGTTCTTTCTTCAAAATATTTTGGTATTTGCTCCTAACTTTATCTATCTATTACAGTCCCGCCCAGGTGTGATCAGAATCCTGGAGAAGGCTGATCTAACTGGAAGGAATGGTATTGTCTCAGAGTCCTCTCCTGGCGTTTTTGTTCAGGTGTCCTACTTTCTCTAACATCAGGGAACTAGGTAGGTGCACTAATCACAATGTAATCTCACAAAACATATTGTTAATTACAGGGCTTACTTGTCTATGGTAGACAAGGGAAAGAAGTTTATAGAGGAAACTTGGACCCAGATGTCTGCAGAGAGGTAATCTACTTAGTATTTAGACTTATAGGATCTCCACAGACTCAATGCTCAGTTCAAAATATGCATTAGAATTTACCTCACGTCAGAGTTATCTACCATGACTACCTATTATAGTCTTCAATTTATTATCTGTGTGCATCTTATTCAATTAATTAGTGCTAGAAATTCTATTACATGCTAAGATGTTAATTTATGATATGCAGACGTGCGTATATTCTTTAGAGCACGGAATTCCACTCATAGCGTTCAGTCAGGATCGCTGCTTGACATTGTTTGACCACCCTCTTGTTGATTCTCTTCACACAACCTACAATGAGCCAAAGGTAGGTTAATGAAACCGCTACGCTCTCTCCCCATCTAGTTAATGATTTTTATCAGCTTTTTGCACTACATTGACATGTTATGTGTTAACAGGCCGAAGTCATATCCTCGGTTGATAAACTTATAGCCGAAGCTGACGTTCAGGTAATTCCTAGAGTTAGAAACTTAGATTCTACTTTCCGACATGTTTATAAGCCTTAGTACTGATGTTCATCTTTCTTTCATATCCGAAGAAAGTGATATTTATGGACACGACTGAAGGAGTCTCATCTGTTATCCGTCCGTATTGGTCAGAAGCAACAGGAGACCGTGCTAGTGTCGTTCAAGCTCAATCAGACATGCTAGAAATCGTCCCACTAGGAACCTCCAAAGGGAATGGTGTAAAAATGCTACTCAATCATTTGGGTGTTTCACCGGATGAGGTAAGATAACTTGAATGCCAATCCCTGAACTCGAGTTTCCTTCTAAGACTTGGTTTTCTGGAGTTCATTTGTTCAAAAGTAAGATAATTTGATGAAGTAAAATCGAATTTTCTTATCAGATAATGGCGATTGGAGATGGAGAAAACGATATAGAGATGCTTGAACTTGCGTCATTAGGAGTTGCTCTAAGCAACGGTGCAGAAAAGACAAAGAACATGGCTAATGTGATAGGTCTAAGCAATGACGAAGACGGTGTTGCTGATGCCATTTATCGATACGCATTTTGAGATTGATCCATCATCATAGAATTCACATTCGATTCAAAGCTTACATGCTACTTCAAATTTCATTTTTGAGATGATAGAATTAATTTTTTTAAAAATATTGTTTATTCTGATCTCATTCACCTCTCAAAGGTTGATTGCAAAGATCTATAATCATTCGAGTTACACAAGTAACATTTCCAAACATAATACAAATTTTAGATTGCAAAGAATGCAATTTCTTTTTAAGCAGAATGGAACATGAAAGTTTCAACCTCTGTAAATGCCCGAAGGATCTGCGTTTTGTACAATCCATGGGTGCTCAAGAAGCTTGTGCAAGGCCAAACGTTGTGTAGACTCCTTAACAAGCATCTGTTTGATCAAAAAGTTTGAATATATGAGTTTCAGTCCTCAAATCTCTTAACAGATTAACAGAGATACGAAGTTATGTGAGAAGAGAAACCTGGCTAATTAGGTCCTTCGCATGTGAAGACACAATGGGTTTGGGAGGGAACTTGAGATCCACTTGCTTGATCCTGTAGCATTTTGCAGAACAAAAAACTCTTCTCTTAAGGTATAGAACCACAATTAGTACTAACTCCAATCCTAAACTTCATTTTCAGGTTACCTTTTGTATGTCTCTGAATGTTCCCTGGCCTCAAAAGGAGGGACACCATAAAGAAATTCATAGCAGAGAATTCCTAGACTCCATATATCGATGCTGGCGTCATGTTCTACACTTTCCACTTCATATCCAATAGCAGAAGAATGTCAAGTAGCTAGTTGCAGAAGATACTAATTTATAAACTCAGTGCAAATCTTCCACTTACCCATCTCAGGTGGAAGGTAATCCAAAGTGCCACACATTGTCCTTCTGCGGTTGAATGTGTGAACTGACCATCCAAAGTCTGCAATCTTGAGCTCACCCTAATAGTAGAGTATATATCCATGAATACATTAGCATATATTTATAATAACTTCAATCTCATGACAATAATGGAGAAAGACTGAATTTGTTACCTGAGCACCAATCAATAGATTTTCTGGCTTTATATCTCTGTGTATAACATGCTTCCCGTGGCAATAGATAAGGGCTCTCGCCAATGATGCAACATACTGTCATAATACATGTGACCCTATGAGCTCATATGAAAAGACTACATAGGTTCATATTCAGGTCAATGTCACTATAGTACACTTACAGTGGCTGCTCGACGCTCGCTAAAGTACTTGCATTTCTGAAGCTCTTTGTAAAGTTCACCTCTAGCTGCATACTCTAGAATCAAGTAGACTCTCTTCTGCAACAAATACAAGAAACTGTGTTATCCTCACATTGCACATGTCGACAAGAAGTTCTTAATAACACACACAACACCTGATCATAGAAATAACCGTAGAGCCGTAGAATATTGGAATGCCGAAGATGAGACTGAATTTCTACTTCTCTTCTTAGTTGATGTTCAACTTGAGATTGTTGAAGTTGGGTCTTAAAAAGAACCTTTAGAGCAACAATGTGATTGCTCTGTTTCAGATGAGCATATATGTCAGTTTAATTGAAAAAAAACATCAAACATTACTTCTCTTCTTCAAAAATCACTTAGAAGTATAAGCTTGTTTTAACATAATTGTGAAGACACCAACCCGTTTCTCTCTTGCTATGTAAACATGGCCGAATTTCCCTCTACCAAGAGGCTTTCCGACATCGAAATCGGTGATTGTCCATCTCTTTTGTGCAACCTCTGAAGCCACCTGACACGATAACACAAAGAGAGAATCACATTCATCACAGAAACGCTTAATCAACAAGATAATAAACCAATTTGTCTTAAATCATATATCTGAAAATGAACATGTTCAATCAAACATAATTCTTCTGCTAATCTAGAATTGAACAGAGTTATCCTTTTCTCTAGAAATGTACTTCCTAGTTCCTAGAAACTCAGATGTGACAATACAATCAAATTGAGAGTTTAAGATCCGTAACTCTAATTCCTCTTTGTTAATAAATCTATTAATTAGCTCCAAATCCTCAGAAATATGGCAAGATTTGAAAATTAAAAACAGAAGATCTCATCACAGAACTTAACGAGATTCTTTCTTGCTCAAAGAAAATCGAGCAACCTAACGAAGAGAATCCCAAATCATATTTCAATAAAACACAGAGACTATCCACAGAGAAAACACAAACAGCCAGTGAAATTTTGCGAGAGATAGATAACGTTACAAAACCTTAAATTGAAGCGAATTCAGCAAAATAAGAAAAAGGAATCATGAATTCGTAAACCCAAAACCAATCATGTCTTACGTTTTGTTGCGTTTCCGTGGAAATCCCCATGAAGAGATCGATGGAGCCAAGATAGAGAGAGGAGGAGAAGAAGAGAGAGATCAAATTTAACGAAGCATGAAGATCCCAAATGCAAAAGAAAGCGATAACAAATTTAAAAGAGTCTGCAACGGTCGAATCCAGATTATGCCACGTGTCAATATCTGCTTATCGAAGTTTTTTTTTTTTTCAAAATTGTCTCATGAGAGAATACAGTAAAAATCACTTATTATTTTTTTAGAGTTAAAGTCATAAGTTCTTATTATCTCTATCCGCATAATATTCGTATCTGTATCTATTTTTTTTCGAAAAACAGATCTTTGGGTAAAACAGATAACGGATACGGATATTAATTTTACGGATCGGCCAAAACGGATACGTATACGGATAATCCAAAATATATTTATAATATTTTTTAAATTTTAAATTTTTAAAAATATTTAATTTTTTCCTATATATTTTTTAATATTTTGACGTATAAACAAACAAATGTATGATTAAACCTTATACTAAAAAGTTATCCCACAGTGTACATCATAGTTTTGCTATATAAACTCCTAAAGTACCATTTATCAGAATAAACTAGAAGTTACATGTTTAAGTTTAAGTTATGACTTCAATCAACAGTCTATACAAGTAAAATACATATTTACGAGTATTTCTACGGAATCAATACAATAGATAAACGTTTGTGAAAACAAAGGTAACGGTATATTTCTTTCTTATAGAGCACCGTGTACATGTTTAGACCCATCTTTACTAGGAAGAGACCATGCTCTCTAAGTTGATTCTTGGCTTTACAATATTAAATGAAAGAAGATTCAATAACAACAAACAAATGGTTTACAAGTTTTGTGATGATTTCTTAAGTTTCAACACTAAGTCGTACTTGGTTGGATCGGAGGGTTAAACATCTCCATGTTTGGGACGATTCAGGTGAGGAAATTCAGATGTCTCCAAATCTTTACACTTGTGAGAGCTTGCTTGGTATCCTTAAAACTTACTAATGTATACTTGGGTAGTCCTAAGTTTGTTTCTTTACCCTCTCTCAAAGTTATGGATCTAGACACAATTCACTTTGTCAACAATTTGGATTTAGAAACGCTCTTCTCACGCTTCCCAGTTCTTGAAAGCTTGTCTATAGAGAGGGCTGGATCTGATTATTGTCGTGAAGGTTTACGTGTGTGATCTCATTCTCTATTGAGCTTCACTCATGTTTCCTACATGACTTTTGATCCTGAGGATACAATTAGTCTTGTTGTTGCAATTAATGCTCCTAAGCTACAATATCTGATGCTCGGTGATGAATGCATTGCACTTTTCGTACTAAATAATACGAGTCCGCTCGTAGAGGCCTACATCGACATTGTCTTTATCTGTAGTTTCGAAAACAAGTTTGAAAATGATCTACAAATGAGAAAGATGATTCGTAGTTTTCTTGAGGGAATCTATTGTGTCAAAGATATGACCATCATTTCCAAAACTCTTGAGGTAAACCTATGCGAATGCTTAACTCTATCTGTTAAGTGTTCCCTCACATGTATTTTTGTTCTCCTTGCAGATTATCTATCAGTACTCAAGATGTGAACATCTACCCCTATTTTACCCCTATTCATAAGTCAAGTCTCAGATTCTATAAAGCTTTTTTTTTTCAGTTCATAACAGAAAGAGGATTTGTGTATAGTTACATGTTTTGTTTAAAAGTGATGAGAGATCATGAAAACCGATCATTCATATTACCAATTATTGAGATTGTGAGTTTGCTTGAGATGAAGAAGAGTAAATCGTTCTTTTCACATTAGCATTGTTCTTCTTTGAAGTGGCTTTGAATCCAAGCCGCATCACATTACTTATTTCTCTTATGATTTCATATTTTTAATGATACAACAATTTAAGTTTTTGTTAAAGTAAACACAAAGATACGAATATTTGCGCGAGAGAGGCAGGGCAAATTAAGCTATATTCTCATAAAGTTTGGGCCTTAAGCACAATATTTATCATAGCAAATACTGTAACATAATTAATTATAGCTTTAGGCTCATTAATATTCGGCCCACAAGACCACGAGTGAATTGTGACCACAACTATTAGTAAATAATATGTTTGATCTACAAAGTTGCCTTGGATGCCTTCTTTTTCTCGCAATTGCTGGTGACCACGACCAGCGATAGCACAACCAAATTGTTTAACCTAAGTTTCGTTGTCTACTTACTCAATCCAATATAAATTTAGATCATTTATAGTTGTTACTTGTAATCTATATTATTAATCATCTTCTAATCATAAAACAATGTTCTTATTAGAAAAACAAGGGAGATGAATAGAAAGTAGAAGAAGTCATCAGTGAAAAAAATCAATTGTTTCTAGTAAAGAGAAGTCTTTGTTTAGTGTTTATTTTGCTTGTTCTTGTCAATTTCATTTTTAGTGTATAATTGGATCTATTTAAAATATTTTGTCCAATGCTTAAGTCGGCTAGCTTCAATCCTTAATCATGAGATGTTATACGGTACATATAAACTGACATATTCTCTGAATCTTGTATTATATATTGAACAGCTTCGAAACAAAATCTTTCTTTTTGACTATCAAAAAGAAATTCTAATAATAATAGATTAATAATACGCGTATGTGTATGTATATTTGAGTATATAATATGATAACGCGAAAATAGGATGCAAATTATTAGCTTTAGCATTAAGAAACAAAAGAGTCAACTAACCGCATTCATGAATGGAATGTCATCGGTTAATCATTAGATTTGGTGCGATACGGAACACATTAGTTTAACAAATGTGAAAAAACATATGTCTATAAGCGAGATAAAAGTAGCCTTGCTTCTGAGTTAACTGGACATCAGAAAGTGAATTCATATTCTATCATATTCCAATTTGAAAAATTTAAGTTATAGATAGAATCTTGTTATTAATCTAATAGTTGTTAGAAAAAAGCGAGATAAAACTAAATAATAAACAAAACATATGAATTACATATATAATTGTTTTTTTCTAACAAATTGGATTGACTATATCCAATTTATACCCTAAAATCTACTCCTAGATTTTGGGATCAGATCATTCTTATTACTGCACTGAGAAAAATACGGTAGAATTACATATATAGTTTAGACGGAAGATATATATATTTTTTGTCAAACAAAGATATATATATATATATATATTAATGTGTATTTATCTGCCTACTCTAAATACTTACTTATATGGTACTAGATAAGGACCTATGCGATGCACATTTTTTTGAATTATAGTTTTGCTTTTCATTTTATCCCCATTTTTTAATCATTGTCCAATATGCAAAATAAATATTTTGTGATCATAATTTTGTAAACTCTTATTTGTGATTATGGGTGTTTGAATTATTTATTAATACACAAAAGTTGACAAACAATGTTTTAAGAAAACAGTATATAAAAATTATAAGTTAAACTAATATTTACATATATAAAATTATAATTTATTTGCAGTTTTATAAGAAAATAAATTTTAAACTTATATTTTTACAAAAAGTTTAATATTATTTTTATTTAGATATGCTTCTCATTTTAGTAAGATGTACCACCGTTCGACAATACAACCGTTTTTTGGTTTATTGATCTAACATTAAGTAACTTTTGTTGTTTTGAACTTTTGAGTTCATTGTTTGGTTGATGTTATTAAACCTATACAAAATTAAAAAATTGAGATGAAAAGAAGATTATACTCTAAACCATATATCAAATACGGTCATATGCAAACCTTTTCAGAAATTGAATTAACACTTATTTTCGTTGTTTACCTGTTTGTTTATTGATGCAAACAATAATGAAATATCTTTGAAAATTTTGAGAGACCTAATGAACTTTGTAATGTTACATGCTTGTATTTATATAGAGATTAATGTTTATAATTCTTTCTATATTAGGAATAGGAATCCTTTTTATATTATGAATATGAATTAAGATAAATATATACAAATAGTATAAGATATAGATAATTATTTTCTGTTAATCTTTTAAAAATTATTTTTAATAGATAAAATCAAAAATTTATTTATTCAAAGACATACACTATTCTGAATTGAACTTTGGATGGCAAATACAATAACTGGGGCATCTAGCTATCTTATTATTACTCTTGGCAATACTTAGCTTGTTTTTTTTTCTTCCAGAATTACGTTTTAGTTTTTCATTAATGTTTATAAATGTAATTGAATAAATATATTAATAATTGTATTAACCTATTTATAATTTCTACCAAATATAAATTAAAGTTTGTATTAGAAATAGATCGAATTTTTAATACTAAAATTATTAGTTGGATCATGTTAACTATACGATGAAAAGATCAAAAGTGTATGTTGTTTAATAGAAAAGTTGGCATGACCAAAATATTTTGTGGTTTTGGTAAAACGACCAAAATAATAACATGCAACGAACTAGAAAATATAGCCCCTGAGAGGTCAAAAACGCAACGGCCTTTGACTTGTATAATATATGGTTGCATGTTTGATGTTAACACAACATCCCCATCATTAATTCTTCCCTCATATAATAAAATATTCATTTATAAAATTCAGTTGTAAAAATTCTTCATTGGATGATAGCTCATGATAGGGTGACTAAAATTATTTGAATGCAATATAAAAATGGATTTAAGATAGGGAAAGTCAAGTGAATATCATATATGAAAAATCTAATTAAATAACTAATATATATTTATTAAAATTAGGTAACTAATAGTGGGTCATATGTGTTTATATACAAAAGTGACTAGAAAAATAAACCTACTCGTTTGTGAAGAATGACTCATAAATCTTCCTTTCTTTCTCATGGAGAACAAATAAAATATTATTTTATTTTCTATTTTATTTTTACCTAATTTGACCTTCATCAAAAAATATCTGAATCAAAATATAATTTTATTCTCAATCCCTCTTTATTTACACAAATCCATTGTTAACAAAATAGATACATGTAAAACATCTAATTACATTACAAACAGTTAATTGTTTTGGTATATACAAAAAATATCAATAATCATCAACATGTTAAATACAATCGAAAACCTATAAGGTTATGGTAATATCGTGTAGCAATAAAGGTTGGGCCATCTGAAAAATCTCTTCAATATGGTTATTCCCAAGATAGATATTGTCAATGAATATGATATTCCGAATTATCTACCCGAGTAAGATTCACAACCGTATTTTGATAATTTTGATGAAAAAATCAAAATTGAAGGTTGGTTTGAGAGTATTAATTAACGAATTCACTACTAGAAAATAACTTAATTTTGATCATGATTATAATCATATATTGGTAAAAAAATAGTTGTTTTGATTAATTTTTGACCAACATAAATTTCCAACGAATGATTTTTAACTTTTCAATTTTGATAAAAATGAATCAAAATAACTATTTTTAGACTAATTTAAGATTATAATCATGATCAAAGTTGAGTTATTTTATAGTTTATCGTAAAAAATGGTCACAATATTTTGATAATATATCGATTGGTCAAAATATTTTGTATTTAATGACCAAATATTTAATTTATTAAAAATTGATAGATTTTTGGTCAAGATTTGTTGATCACAATATAACACGTTTTCTTGTAGTGATTTGTTTATAAAAGTGTATGCAAAACATAGTTTCAAATAAAGTATAAAGTAGGGAGACAAGTACGGTGGTAATATAACATAAATAGACATAACCAATACGCCAAAATACATACCCATTCTCGGTTGTAGAGTAGGGAGGCAAGCAAAAATCTTTGAAAATCATGTTCTAACTCAGACTCAGGCTTAGTTATGCCAGTTACACAGCTACGTGGTTACTAGGTCTTACCTCGGCTACAGAGAAGTCATGATAAAATGATGGACTAGTCGTTAAACTACAAATAAAAGTTTTATGGTTATTAAGTTTATAAGTATGCAAAATAATTATGTGTTGGGTAACTAATTTATTTGAAATCAAGTATATATGAGTTTTATCTGCTAACTAATATATTACCTGCTAATAAATAGATAATCTGTTGACAATAAATGTATCCGCTAACTCTCCAATGAGTTGTTGTTTGACTCAGTGGGATCAATGATAAAATTAAGTATACAACTTTGAACATAGGTTCATAGAGATTAAATAATTTAAAAGGTATTGAATTTTTTTCAAACATTAACCAAACATGCCATAAAACAATGAAATATGAGATCTGAGTTTAAGAAAATTAATATACAACATTACAAAATATATTCACTAGTAGAAAACCCATCACAAAAACAAAAAAGAAAATAAGAACAAGAGCTAACGAACAAAATTTTGATTTTATATTCTCCTTTGGCTTTTTTTTGTTTGTTCTCTTTAAGAAAGAAAAAATAAAGATTAGAAAAAGAGAGAAAATCAGAAAGAAAACGAAACGTGAAAGACAGAGAGGCGTAAGTATCTGAATGTTTGGCACAATCAGCTACATTTGTAGCATAGGTGTACAAACTAATTACAACATTATTGATGATATTCATTACAATTTTCCTTATATGGACCCCAATATATTATATATCAAAAAACATAAGTGCTTTCTCTAAGCCCAGCATCGAGCAAACCCTACGATACAACACAATTTACTCAACATTCCAAAAGGTAATAGTAAGTCGTTCTGTTGATTTTCCATTCATTTCAGAAATTTTGGGATGGCTAACTCGAACCAATTGTTCGATGATATATATTAACAAAATCATGAAAATTAAGACTTACAATCGAAAATATAAAATATTTTTTAAAAAACTATTTATATACTTACCTGTAAGATATATCTTTAAAAAGTCGATCAAATAATTATGGTAATCGACAAATTTTAATCCGAAAACCAAATATGGCAGAAGATTAATTTACTTAGTTGTGGTTGTGTACATAAAAGAAACTTTGAAATTATGAGTAAAAGTAAGATAAGTTCCAGGAGAAACATGTAGGTTTTTAATAATTTTAATACTTCATTTTTCAAGAAATTTCTAGAATTTAGCAACTAATTCATTCTTCACATTATAGTAAATTTTATCATTTTAAATGATATATCAATTAATTAGAAAATATTATTAATCATTATTAAAATAATCAAATAAATAAATTATTAATAACATACCTTAGAATTACAAAGAAAATAACAAGGCACAAAAATCGAGAAAAAGAGAGCGCAAAAATGGTTGAGATAATAAAGAGTTAAAACTCGTTGGTGTTATAAAATAAGTATTGAGATGCTTTTTAAATAGATTTCGCTTAATAGTTTTTCTATTAGGATTAGGAATATCTTTGATTTGAATTTCCCTAACTATAAGGTATTAGTATTATATCTTTTGGTTGTTTTCTATGGTATTAACCAATAAAATTTGTTGAAATTTAAACAAACTAATTAGTAAACTCTCCCAGAGTGGCGATTTCCGGCAGCTTTAGGGTTAGGGTTTGGGTTTTGTTTGGGTTAGAGGCGGCATATCTCGTGGTTAGGGGGATCCGATCTGAGGGTTCTGGGGTAAAGGAGTTCAGGGGTAGAATTAGGTTGCAGCGAGATTCAGAGGTGTAAGGTTTTGGGTTTTCGACAAGCGGTGTCGGTGTATCAAGAGTTTCCGGGTGGTGGGTGAGTGGGTAGGATTGGTTAAGGGGGTTTATTTGGGGAGTTAGTAGGTCCATCAGTGGTTGAGTTAGGATTGTAGGGAGAGCGAGGAGGTGTTGTCGGGGTTTCGCCGATTCATCTTCTAGGCGCTACTTTGTCATAGGATAGGGAGGTGCTTTGTTTCGTCGGTAGCAGGGTCTTCTTTTCGATTCTTTGGGGGTGGTTGAGTCGCTTTCGAAGACGGGTCAGCGGAGAGCTGTCGGGAAACATAGTGGTTTCTTGGGTTAGGGGAATCGATGTCTTGCCGTTCCAGAATCTCTTCGGTCTACTACGATGGTGCGAGGTAAGATCGATTCAAGCCCTAGATGTTATTTAAGTTTTTGTTGTTTGAATTTTATTGGAAAAATGAAACTATTTCCTTCGGGATTTAGTACAAGTGGGTTTTCTTCGGTGATTCCGGGGACTAAATTCATCATATCTGGTAACATTACCTCCAAAGATGATGAGTTTGGAGTGATCCAAGAAATTTGGCAAGTGTTTCGTTTCATGATTAGGAGTGTCCGATTGAGGATAAGCATGTTCTTTCTACATTTTTTGAGACTGATTAACGAGATAAGCGTGATCCGGTCAGTCCGATCTTTCTGTAACGTAGTTCGGGTTTGCCAAAATGTGAATTCTTTGGGTATTTTGGTTAAGTGAGATTGTTCGTATGATTATATAACTTCCGCTATTACTGACTTTGAAAGGGGTACCCCCAGGGAATTGTTTTCGGCATTTGATTTTGGGTGTGGGAAAATCTTGGGCTGTTACAGAAATTAGGTCGTGTATACCTTATCCTAGATTGTATCAAATTACGACTGATTTCAGTTGTGTCTTTGAGTACTTTTGTGTTAAATGGGTAACTGATCGGTGTTTGATCCATTTTTCTTCCATTGTGGCCAATGTGAATGGAGTGGAACAACGTGATTGTGGTTGGTGTTTGAGGATGTGGAAACATGATGTCCAGCTACTTGTATTAGTTAGGCATGGTCAAGTTTTTCTTCGGGATTCAGGGGAAAACAAGGTATTATTTGACCCTCCCTTAAATCAGGTTTTAATAACTGAAAGTAGTGTTTACATGAAATGGCTTTCATTGGAAGAAGGGTTAATACCCGAGTGTTTTTATGTTTGACAACTAGTCCATCTCAAGATATATATTCTCGAGTTAGCTGTTTTGACGCTCGAGTTAAGGAGGTGGATATTAACAGCTCGTGTTTTAAATTTAAAAATAATGAAAGTAGCGGGTGCCATTACCTTCATTCTGTTATGGTTCCTAATTTTTAGGTTCAAATTATCACTAGAAAATAGGTTCCCTAAAGGAATATACGGAGACTCAGAAAGGTTAAATAGATGCATAATGTTGCGTAGAAGTACTCATTCTTATTCTCTGCTTTTCAAAGCTTCTTTTGTCGTCTGGATTTCTTGGTCAATGGCTCACGTTTCTTTATAAAAAGAAAGGTGTGGATGCAAAGTCACCATCCAGAGTCCTAAAAATAAAAATCCCAAAAATAGATAACACAACTTTATTAGCGAGAAGTTCTAAAGTGCTAATGGGTCATTGTTTAAATCCTTAGGTGCAGAATGTTGATACATTCTTATTCGAAATGCCTCCATTTTGGAGCTTAGTGTGACGCGTGAAAAGTCTGAACTTAGGCAATGGGCACTTCCAGTTGATGGTCTCGTATGCCCCTTGGAAGGCTATGGCAGACGCAGACTATCCCAATAGTATAAAACTTTAGATGCGAATCACTGGAATTCCATTTGAATATATAGTAGATGAGGTTTACTAACTAGTGGCTAGTTCTATAGGAACAATGATAAAAGTGGAGGTGGAAAAGGGCAAGGTTTTAATAGAACTCCCGTCTTCAAAACCTTTAATTTTCTCATCAGTTTTGGAATTTGAGGAGGGTAGGGAATCTAAGATTATGTTTGAGTATAGAAGATTAGTTTGATATTGTTCGTTGTGTTATAGAATGACACACGAGGCCAATGCATGTTATAAGGCCAAAATGGAAACTCGGGATCTGGGAGGAGAAAGGATCAGAAAAGTTGGTCAATCGGACCGTAATAAGAGCTTTAAATGTGTGGTATTAGTTGGGAAAAAATCCCTAGGGATCGCTTCCAAGTCTAGTTTTGTCTTAGATAAGACCACGGGAGATAAGAGATGCCGAGGAGCTTCTGTATCTGCAGTCAATACGGTCACAAATGCGAATGTGACATTATTATTTTCCATTTGGGTTTTAATTTTCCGGTTACAACTGTCATAGTAATTCTTTTGATATTACAGGAGCCTGGGAACGATGATACAACTCTGTTGTTGTCGGCTAAAAAAGTTCGACGACCTCTATTTCATGAGGACGCTAGCGAAACTGCAGCAGTGCCTGTTCGGGACCCTCTGACTGAGGAAGTATAGGACTCGGATCTGATGATTGATACCAAAACCGAGCCTTTGGGAACACTACCTGATGGGGTGGAAGGGTTAGGGGTTGATTCAGTTACATTGGAGGATAATATTCTTGATGATCTTGCTTTGGAGGCTGTTTTGAATAGCCGACACGACTTAATAGTGGAGGAGTAAGCTCTGGTCCACGAGGAATTAGCTGCCAAGTTGCAGAAGTGCAAGGAAGCAAGGTTGGGTAAGCCGCCTTCATGTGTTGGGAAAGTTGGTCCTAGAATGTTGACCCCCTTTAAGAGGAGTGTGTGCCAAGAAAATGGCGATGGTGGGAATGCTGTCACCACGTGTGACACATCGGAATGTCAAGCCTAAGGAAGGCAAATTAGGGGAGCAAGAGAAAGACTCCATGAAGTTTAATCTATGATATTTAAATATTTATGTTGGAATTGTGAGGGTATTTGCAATAAACTTTTCAATAAGTTATCTTCATGATATTTGGAAAAATTATAAACTAGAATTTTTATTTTTATCAGAAACTAAAAATAATTTTTATCTCTTGGAAAAATTACAATTGCATGGGGTTCCAATTCCTGACAACGGTCGAACCTATTGGGGCAATTGGGGGTTTAGCCTTATTTTATCAAGATAATTACAATGTTATCATTAATTATAAGGATAGGAACATGATTGACATTTTATTAGACATTTCTAATGTTCAATCACACATAACATTTATATATGG
>JAKUCM010009906.1:0-25028 GCA_023374145.1 Lepidium sativum | reverse complement strand
GGATCATAAGGAAAACTATAAAAGAACTTGCAAAACTTACAATTTAACTCACATGTATTTTCTTGTGAATATATAGAAAATATACAGAACTTTGCATATGAATATCGAATAATAATTATGTTCATTTTCATAAAGTAGAGAATAAATTAAGAGTGAAAGTTTGGGTTGGCAATTAATAGGTTTGGTGAGTCCAGACTGTGGAAACACATCATATGGGCTTTTTCTTGATAGATCCTATCATCTCACACCTTCTCTTGGTTGGATTGTATAATATGTTACTACTCAATTATTATTCGACCTCTTTGTATAAATTAAACTAGTGCAAATATAAATGTCATTCAGTAGATGTCGGAGATGTATCGCAACAAAATTCCGTAAGCATGGAGAACACATAAAGACTTGATCATTCGTTTTGGAATACGCCAAAATAATACAAGATTAAAAGATTGTCTAGATTACAAGATAAACTTTTTTTTTTTTCTTCTTCACTTTCTAGCGAACCCGACAAAACTCTCTTCATACTTGAATCTAATCTTTTACTGATACAACAAATGAAAGCAAAATGAAAACCATCTTGCTGCTTCTTTGATGTAACTTAGATTTTGATATCCAAGTACTATGTACATCGCAAATGTACGATTGCAATACTGAAAGAGTATTGCGGGATCGAATCTACTTGGAGAAAAGTGACTAGGGCACTTGTGGAGATAGACTCCAAAGTAGGACAATACGAAAAGCGGTTGGTTGGTATATTGAAAAACTAAGGGAAGTATGTATAGGCCCCTGAAAACAAATATAAAGATAAAAGGTGGATCACTTCATCCATCTAAAAATTTATGAGCTTCTAATTTAAAGCGGTAGAAGTGGACCAGTCGATTTAGATGTGGATTAGCCAGTCTAATAATTTGGCAAACAAGGCAAACTGATCGGTCTAATTGAATATCGGTTGGTCTAAGCTCTTGGTAGACTTTTTGGCTTTCAAACTTCACTCTTTGACATCTTAGAGTTGAGAATTGGCTTTAAACTTGTATACTTGAGATTCTAAGTGCCCAAAAACCTGTTAAATGCTCAAAAAACCAAGACTAAACTATAAAAATGAATGTTTTACCATAAAAAAAGTTGCAGAAATAAACCCAAAATAATGTCTAAAAAAGAGTTCCAAAGATAGATAAAATCATTCGTTATCTTTTTTCTCCGTAAGTGATTTCTGTTTTCCCCGAATCCCGTTTATTTTCACATAAAGAAAGCATTTCTTCTTTGTTAGTGATGTCTAAAATCTTAATATAAATGATGTTTTCAATTTAATTTTTAGTCTCAAAATATTTGATATTTTGGATTTCCAACACAAAAATTAAATTTATCTTCTTAATTTAACCCAATTACTTATTCATATTAAATACACTATTAATTACTATATTAATTATACTATAAAATACTTTAGATATTTTCACAAATTTTCTTAATTATTGTGCATTTAGCTTAAACATTGAATTCTATAAATCTTTATTGTTTTCGCCAAATTTCAAATTTATCTTTCATCTATTTTTGAAAAAGGTTTATCATTTATTACCTATTCTTATAAGTCATCAATTGCATAAAAGGATTTAAACATAGAAAATCAGAAAATTGAGACACTGATTATTTGATAAGTAACAATATCAAAAATCAAGCAAAATATTATAGATTACAACCAATTAACCGCTGCATAAATTTTGAACACGCCAAAAAATAAAACACTATACAAATCATGTTAAGAAATCATTTATTTGGATTATAACTTAAAAACCGAACAAGTCTTAGCACTCGCTTAGAAAGACTCCCAAAAACTCTCAAGTTTCAGTGTTACGCTCTCGTCAGAGTGAGCTTTTTCTTTATATCTACACAATGCGAGATGGCTCAGTGATCTTTGTCTTCTACCTACTCTTATATATGTGCGGATGGTTCAATCAAGACCGGCTTCACAATTGGCAAGCAAAAGGACTCGAACCGTGGCTCAGTCAGATCAACTGTTTCCTCTTCTTGTCCATTTCTGCTCCCACCTCTTGACCATCTTGCTTTGTTTTCTTTCTTCTCCTCGTTACTCTGAGAGAAAAAATCAATGATATTAAGGTTTGAATGTCTCAAAGGATGATTTGTTCGTTTGTAAATTTGGTTTTCATGTAAAACATACCTGGAAAAGGTGAATTATGGGGATACTTTTACGTCTGGATGATGTGTCTGGTATAAGGGTTGATAGAATCTGAACAACTTCTCTCATGGTTGGTCGACTTTCTGGATCCATAAGCAAACACTCTTTGGCAAGATATGCCATTATCTGCATCTCTTCTTCAGGAAACTTGCCATTTAGCCGTGGATCAGGCAGTTCTTCAATCACTCGTTTACTATCTTGTAATCGCGGCATAGCCTAATAAAATCAACCAATAGGTAAAGTTTCAGACTAGTTACAACTCCAAGAACGTAAAGAGATTTTTATAAACTAGTGCTACTTACCCAAATAACTAGGCTTTCTTCTCCTTTGTTGTTGCTCGGTTTCTGTATCGGTTTTCTTCCAGTTATAAGCTCGAGTAGAACAACACCGAAGCTAAAAACATCTGACATCAGTGAAGCACATCCTGCAATTGCGTATTCAGGTGCAAAGTAGCCAAATGTTCCTTGCAATCCTGTGTTAGGAGAGCTTGAACCGCTTTGCAAACCATCGCTACTCAAACACTTAGCCATCCCAAGATCTGTTATCTATAACAATTAAGGCCCATTTTGAGTTCAAATATTAGGCTCATTGAAGATAATATTCAGACGGTTTTTGTGTAACTTACTTTTGCATGCCAATTTTCATCAAGGAGGATATTTGTGGACTTTACATCCCGGTGTAAGATTCTTGGAGCAGCAGCTTCGTGAAGATACTCGAGGCCTCTTGCAGCTCCAAGAGCAAGAGAGATTCGAATGTTCCATGTCATTTTCTCGCCTAACTCTCCATCTAAGCAATCTCTCAGACTTCCGTAGGACATGTACTCAAAAACAAGAAGTCTCTGTGCATGTTTTCCATGAAACTCGGAGCAATATCCAATCAACGGAACCACATGGTAATGATGGAGCCTGGATAACAACTCAACCTGTGAAGACATTAATAAAGAAAACACAGTTTCATAACCTTGAACGAATATGAATCCTCAAATGAAAAAGAAACAGAAGAGAGGTTCATACTTCTGTTGAGAATAGAATGTCGGAGTCATTTCCATTAGGGGAATTTAGACGTTTGATTGCGGCGGTTTTACCATCTTTGAGCTGTCCAAGGTAAACACAGCTACTTCCTCCATGTCCTATGACATTATTGCTGGAGAATTTATTGGTTGCTTGCTCTAATTCTGCGTACGAGAACTGAAAAATCGCTCCATGGATCGTATCAGGTTTGCTAACGCAAAACAAAGATGCATTCTGAAAGAAGCAACCTGATACAAAAGAACCTTCTCTGAGCTTCTCTCTAATCTATCAAAGCAAAAAGAATTTAAGGAAACAAGAGGTGAAAACTGGTTTACCTGTCACTGAAGAGCTTATGCTAACTTTCGATTGTGAAACAGAGCATTTACGGGATATTAAGTTGGCAGAGCTATGCCAACTAGATTCTCTGTCTGAAGAGACTGAAGGGGTTTGTCCAGAGAACTTGTTCCTTCGACAAACGTAGCAAATCATAAAGGCAAGAAATGCTAGTGAAGTGATTACACCACAGAAGAGAAATATAACCATAATGGTTTTCCTTGATAAATACTGCTTCTTAGGAGATTTGGCCTCTCCTATACGTCCAAGGTACAATTAAGTAGACAAACATATTCATATAATCGACTGAGCTTGCCATAGAACCAGGGATAAGAGTAAAATACCAGCAGAGCAGTTGCAGGAAGTGAAGCATGAAGAATTCAAACCACCACTGGCTATTACCGGAAATCCATTTGCAGGACACAAACATACCCATTGGTCTTTGGTTGCTATGTAAGAGAAAGTGTCATAAGTTAGTTTTCTCTAGAATCTCCAAAACTCCTTATTTGGTAAGAGGAAAGTAAAAATCAACCTGGTCTGCAATTACATGATGTGGAACAGTTAGATTGGAGGATATCACTTTGATTGCCTGAGGAGAAGCACGTACACGTCCAGTTGTTTGTGCCTAAGACAAAGTCACACCATTTCCTTGTTAATGAATTTAGAAGCATAAATGATACGGAAAGAGTATAAACTAAAACACTAACCTCCAAAACATTGCTCAATTGATATGAGACCCAAGAAAATCACAAGTGCAGTTTTTACTCTCATCTTCATTTATATTTGCTGCAGACCTACACCACAGGAAATAATTGATTGAATTTTGGAGCTCTTTTAAAATATCTCAAATAAGTGTAGACAAACACCATGAGGGAGTGATGATTCATAAACACAGGCTATTAGAGGAAGACCATATCGGATTCATTCTTCTACTCAAACTAAGCTCAACTCACAAGTTTGCAAATAATATACAACCTGAAACAAATCAGGTTATATATTAGAGAATGTAGAAGAATAACCAGATTGCAAGGAGAGCTCAAATTTATAGCAAATTACAGTACATCTACAGAGTAATAAGAAGGATTGGGTTTGTGAACAGACATCCAAAAGATTCTAACTCTGTTGCACCCACTGGGAACCAAAACATTCTATGACTTGGTCAGAAAACAATCAAAGAGACTCCAATTCTTAAGGGCCCAGAGCTAAAAGAGGATACAAGTAACCTTCAATCAATAAAAGTAGTTAACTCATACCGATAGAAATATGGTCACATCAGTCATTTAAGATTCATTGACATTCATCTAATTCTGCAAAAGTCTAGTTCCCTCTATAGTAAGTTGGTTATGTTTTTAGATAAAGACACACAACTTAACACAACAACCAAGCTCTTCATATTGCATTCACGGAAACAAACATTAGAAGAACCAACACTTATGTCCAAGGTATCAAAAACGAGAGAATGATCCAATAATGCAAAACAAAATAAGAGAGCCAATATGAATTACATTACCCTGCAAAGTGATGAACTTGAAACAAGAACAAGATTCAAAAGTGATTTACAGTGTCTGGAAAAGGGAGTTGCAGACAAAAGATACAGAAAGAAGACCGAAATGGAGCATCTTTGAGGATACAGATTACTAAACTATTTCATATATGATATGATAAAGGAATGATTGAGTATGATGAATATTTAGCATTAGTCAGAAATTGGGAAATACAATAATAAATGGAATATGAAAACAGACCAACCACCTTTAGAAAGAAACGGAATTGCAAATCTGAGTGTGACCTTTCAACCATTGTAGTATCAAAGACAAATCAAACCCTTAATTATATATCAAAAAAGCTTCTTATAAGTTTAACTTTAGACTGTTTACTAATGGCAAATTTTTCATATTATATTCAGAACCAATCTAAAGTTTCCTAAAAGTTCATAAGTAATAGATTTTGTGGATCAAAAAAGAAAGAATCATATGCTACTGTAATTAAGAACAAATGACTCTTTTTTTTGGGAATTAAATTCGGTGTGGTAAGGAACAACATATGTGAATTTTGATCCGAAATCAAGGGCTTGGACAAACCAAATTAGAGATATAGCCAAAAAGAGACGACGAAAAGGATTTGCTTTTAAGAAAAAGCAAAACGAAGATCGAAGCAAACTGTTGAAGTTTGTCGGGACCCACAGTTTCCGGTGTCGGTAGTCGGGAACCGGTTCTGATACCGGTTTGTGATGTGGGGCCCATGAATTGCCGATGTCGGTTGTCAGGAATCGGTCATCAAACCGGTTTCGGTATGGGGCCCACAATTTCATGTCGAGAACCGGTTCTTAAACCGGTTTGACTGGATGCAACTTTCTTTAGAGGGAAGAAGAAACATGTCGAAAAAGTTCAAAGATTCTCTAAGAAAAGAAAGTGAAGTTATTTTGGGAGGAAACAATAAAAAAAAAACCTACCTAGTATGGAAGAAGCAACAATGTCGATTTCGAGGACTTATGCTTCTTCGCCTACAGATTTTATACGAAGAAAAACGAAGATTCAAAAGCCAGTACCACACGTAAGCTAAAACGAAAACGCTGAATGGAGAGAAATCGCGTTTTCAGTTGAGCTTCCAGCATGTTAAAGCTTTTCTTCGAAGATACAATGATACCTTTCTCATCGGCTAAACAAATCAGAATGAGAATTGAGAAAGCGAAATGCAGAAGAAACATAACAGAGGAAAATCCCCGCGGACAGCGTTTGCGTTTGCGTGTGCGTTAGCGAAATGCAGAAGTCAAGTCAGATCAGTGAACTGATATACCGAGGGGGTTTTAAAAAAAGACTTCATTTATTAGAGATCGGTAGATGTCACGTGCCACGTGGCTTTAAATTTATACACGTTGTATTGGAATTCGTTTCGGAGCTGCTTAAAGTCCATGACCGTAAACTATTTTGAAAATACGAAAACAAAACACAAAACCACAAAAGAAAAAAAACATTGACATATCAAAAGGAACCACACATTTTCAGAGCGATCCTTGGCATTCTCCAATGTTTTTATGGCATAGTTACCTATATGTTTCTCTTAAAGAGAATCTACAAAAAATATCTATCGTGTAAACTCCAAGGATTTGTCATTCGTCGTCATCCGAAATATAGACGAAGCCACTGTTTAAGTTCTCTTGTTGAGGTGTCTGTTCTGTTGTCATTCGTTGTTGAGGTTGCTGTTGTTGTTCTTGAACCAAACTTGTTGGATATGTTGTTGATGCACCAGCAGGGTTGAGAGTTCGAGATGATCGTAAATGAGGCGCCATGGTTCGCACTACACCGTGAACAGGTGGGGAAGAAGCTGCTGAATACAAAGAGGGAGTATGGTTGGGGATTAAAGGCGGCGGTCCAGGCTGACGCTTGTTGCATAAAGGTAAATGCAAAGGAGGCGTAGTTTGCTGAGATGTGACTGAGGATGGAGTGGCTGTTGGATTCATGTCCGTTTTTGATTGCACTGCTTCTTGTTGAAATATTAGTCTTGGTTGAGTGGTGTAGAAGCGCGGAATACGGACAAGAGGACCTGAAAGAATTGGAATCAGAGGTTCAGCTGCTGTGACCAACGCCTGTGGCGCAGTTGAGTTCATATGCGTGTTAGTTTGTACATCCTGTTGCTGCTGCATTGAATGTTGAGAGCTCCTAGCTGTTTAAAAATAAGAAAGAGAATGACTATAGTTGTTTAGCTCATTCACTTTATACAAATTTACTTTGCTTTCGCTCTTCATATTTACCTCTCACAGCTGCAGTATCAGTGGCTGCAATCTTATTTGGGTATGCGGAACTCCTATCTAGATAATTAGACTTGAACGTCTTCGCCAAGAGACTATTCATGACAAGTAACCTCCTATTGGCTTCTTCCTTCTCCGCTTGGACGTTAAATGCAGCATCTATCTCTTGGAGTTTCCTCTCATATTCACTGCGTACTTCAGCCATCTTTCTCTCAAGTTCAGCCTTCATCTCTAATGTCTGCTTATTAACCAGGAGACAATGAGCAGGAAGAAACCTGAATGAAAAGAGATTTACCGAGAAGTAGAAGACAAACCGTGTCTTCAAAGTTTTTCTGTAAAGCCCCCTGTTCTCTGCTCAGCTTCTCCAGCTCGTGGTTATATATGTCATTGAACGAAGGCAAAAGTACCTGAGGCCTCTGTCGCATAGGATTGTTGGGACGTGACATAGACATTGATGTGTTGACTGTTGATCCGCTATATAATATGTTGGGAGGCTGAGCATCACCTTCACGGACATACGCTGAATGGTTAACTACACAAAAGACACAACACACCAAAGTGTTAACATTCTAGTAAAAAAAAACTTTAATTTGAGTATAGCGATCACTTCCATCGACAGATCCTGACCTAAACAAGCTGCTCTTGAAGTCTGATTCTCTACCTGGGGACCAAATTCTGCTGCTGTTGTACCTTGAGCACTCTGCAGAAGACAAATCAAATTCATATGTAATGCATGACATCTAATCAGTAGAATATATAGAAAGATAAAGCACAGCAAATTACCTGATCTGATCTAGCAGGACCTTGAGTATATAACATAGAGGTAGAACGAGATGCAACCTCTTTAGGAAGCTCTTGGTCTAACATGGCAGCAGCAACATGACTTGTTCTATTATTCTCTTCTCCAATCAAAGTTTGATCTACATCCATAGGTGACTCCGTGAAGGCAGCTTCAGAATTTGAAGCCTGTGACATAACTGTGTCAAAAGCAGTCAAAACTTCAGGTACATTTGTTGAAGCCACCATTCCAAGGCCATGATCTATTTCAGTAATGCTCGGTTTGCTTTGTGCTTATGGCAAATTCTCTGTGGCCTATTGAGTTTCCAGAATTCTGGAATCATCACATCAATTGCTTCACCAATAAGGTTGTGCAGAGATTGACCTACACATCAGAAGCTTTTTAGGATGACAAGTTCTCTCTCTGCTTTCAATCACACTAAATCTCAGACTACTAGAGAAAAAAACCCAAGCTATTCAACTTGAAATCAAAGAAAAAGTTGAAATTTATAGTGACCCAGGAATCATCATTGTATTAAAACGTAAAATCACTGAAATTAAAGATATACTATACATCGAAAAAGGGTTTTGCTCCAAAATCAAAATGTATAAATTCTCGATCCAAAATCCGAAATGTAGGGTTTGGAAAACCCAGATACAGCCAAAAAAAGAAATGAAGAGAAAAAAAAAAGGAAAATGCAAAACAAAGATCGAAGCAAACAGTGAAAACTGTCGAGCAACAAATTTCCGTCATCCACCAAGCATACAACTTTAGAAGAAAGAAACATGTCGAACAAACTCAAGGATGAGGGAAGAAAGAAGAATCATGATATCTTAATCCAAGAAAAGAAACTAGTAAAATTATGTTTAAATTTTGAAAGAGAAAAAAACCCAGAAATCACTACCTGTATATGGAGGATATTTGGTAACCGCCGATTTAAGGTTTCCGAAGTCTACCTGATGAGTTTTACCTGAGACGGAGGCTTTGAAGAAACGAAATCTCAAAACCCCACATTTAAATTAGAAATTAGTTTTTTTTTTTTTTTTTTTTTTTTTTTTTGGTCAACGGCAAATTATATTGGGCTACAACTGGCCGGCCCAATAACCAAATTCCTACATAATGTATGCGGAGGGACTCGATCCCTAGTTGTGCAAATGAGCTGCCTTACGTGGACTTATCGTATGCCACTAGGGTATGAGCCATTTGCAATTAGAAATTAGTTTAGATTTAACAAAAAACAAAAAAAAAACTGGTATTTTTACTATATTATCTTGGTCTACTCTTATATTTCCTCCCCAAACTTTCTATATAACAACATTTCAATTTATATTTAGACTTTCTGTATAATATATCTAAAGTTTACACATAACCTCTAATTACACTCAAAATTAGATAATAACTATTGAATTCTACGCATAGTATACATAATATGTCAAATTGTCCAATTACTGGATAATTATAGTTTTGTTGTAAACCAACAATTGGTTACGGTTTCAACCAAAAAATTACGATTTCAAACCAGTAGTTAACTCAACCTAAACCAATTTTAGATATGACCAAATCTCAAATAGACAACGTTTATCCCAACCAGCTTAAATTTGGTTGTCTATTTGAGATTTGGCCGAGTTTAAATTCGTTTAATTAATTATTTAAGATTGTAACAAATTCTTACTTTACAACAAAACCATAATTATCCAAAGATTTGGGTAATTAGACCAATTTCGTATATTCTGTGTGAGTTAATAATAATCATTATCTAATTTTGGAAGCGATGAGTGATACTACGAGTTTTAACCATATATCCTACTGCAAGTCCACAGCCAAGTCGATGGATATTTTGAGTGGAATCGATTGTAACTAGGAAATTTAATGTAAACAATATCTAAAGCATCAAGCTTAGGGAATTCATAAGGAAGTCAAGGGTAGGATGATGAATCTATTCAGGCAAGATCATTTCCGTTCTCGATTAAGAAATAACAATTGACTAACCTACTCCCCCAGCGATAATCATTATGCCTAGATCCTAGAGATCCTAACTCTCATTGGTTCCAGGATTCTAACCATGTAGTATTAACAGTTCATAAGTGTCCACAACCCAACCTAGCATCAACTCTCGTTGGTAGTGAAGGAGTTGCTTACCTAGAAAGGTTATGATTCTTATTAAACTTCTGGGATAATAAGTAACATGAGGTCATAGATTAGTTAGCTACTCTAATCTAAACATTAACCATGTTTCTAGGCTGAGATTCCATAGTTGAGACCTATTTTTTCTTCACCCTTAAATCTCTTAAGATCCTTAGAATACCCTAAACTTGATTATGAACTACTCATACATGGAAACAGAGAACAAACAAGCAATTGTAGAGAAATTCATTGAAAACTCAGAATAGATGAAATAGAAGTTTAAGGATCTTCTCCTCTATGTTACAATAAGAGTCTGCCTCTTTTTCTTTTTCCAAAAGTGTACTTAAAAACGTGTTTTTAACCTAATATATAGAGTAAACCAAACATGTACAAAAATAAGGAAATATGGTTTTCGCTTCACATGGTCTTGGATCGATCAATCCTTCAACTGCTTGATCGATCAATGTTTCTTCATTCGATCGTGAAGCTGCCGTATCGTGCAAAGGATCGTGCGCAACTTCTCTTTAAATAGCTTGACTGATCTCTGATTGCTTGGTCGTGTAGTGGATCGTGCGGTGGATCGTGTGCATGACATAGACGGATGGAGGTCGATCGTGTCAGGCATGAAAAGTCGGTCAATGGATCGAACGCATTTTTCCCTATCTAAAGTTGCGATCGATCGATCTTGGTGTTGATCGATCGATCGTTTAGCTCATAGTGGAAAAATCCAAAGTTAAGCTCCAATCTTGCTCAGCATGTGGAATCCAAAGTATCCTTGCGTTTTGTACCTGAAAAGACTCTAAAAACACGACAAAGACTAAAGAAAATATATGAATTAGTAAGCTATAAGTCAGTATAAACGAAGTATATCAATTGCCCCAGACTTGACTTTTTGATTGTCCTCAAGCAAATACACCAGAATCTAACAAAAAGATACAAACTCAAGAACTCATTCATCATAGGAATTTAACATCTCATAACCTAAGCAAAGAACACTCGATTCATTCGACGACAGAGACCACCTTATTCTTCCCCAAACTTAGCAAACATATCAATCTCGTGTCACAATTCAAAACAAACAATCAAGTTCCCCATACTGATTTCCTAATAAATCTAAGTGTAGTCTCATTCGAGGGAACATCGATCAAGAGGCGAAAAGTTCCTACTTCTACTCTCTAGACTACCTTCAATCTGATTCCATCTTTCTCTTTCCATAAAACCAATTCTTCCCAGGTTTGCTTAGGGTATCAGCTTCCCCAATTCAACATTTGCTCAAACTCATACTTATTTGCTCCAGCTTTATCAATGAGACACAAAAAAGTACGGGTTTACGCACAGTCCCGGTTCACCTTAGGCATCAATGTATTAGCTTTATCAATGAAACACAAAAAAGTACGGGTTTACGCACGGTCCCGGTTCATTTTAGACCATATTATGCGAGCTGAGTTGAAAGAAGGATGGTTCTATTATACTTTGACTGAAACTGGGATTGATGAAGAGAGACAGAGAACCAAAAATTTATAAGGAACATCTTTCATTGAGTAAAGAGAAGGAACATACCTGATGTATTACCAATTCCCTTGACGAGAGGATTAAATCAGGTTAGGTGAGAAATCAGCATGAAATCCCCTGAAAGTTGAGATGAATGTGCTCTGAAACTGAGTGTTGCTTTGTCTCTGGGTTTTCCAATAGTCTACTATGCTCATCAGAAATCAGACAAATGGTAGCTTAAACTCTTGTGAAATGTACCATTCCTCAGAAATCGTAGTTCCTAAACCGACAAAAGCTTATCCAAAACAATATTCGACTCAAAAACAAAACAAAAGAAAGAACTTTATTAGCAAACAAACGGCTCTCCCCCAGACTTACATCACACAGTCCCGGGGTGAATATGAGTGAGAGGAATAATGAAAGTAATCAAAAGAAATAATTGAAAGTTGCCTTAGGGTTTAGAAAGCGCACATGGAGATGTCGATCGGTCGAGCACACCAAGATCGATCGATCCACGAAGATGGAGTGATGGAACGAGAGCATAATCGGTCAATAGATCGTGCGCACACCGACAGCAGGTGCTGATCGATCAGGCAGTATGTCATGGTCGATCGGCGGACCGTGCGGCTTTTCCCATTCTTTGTTACACGATTGATCGTCTGGTTGATCGATCGGGCTGCGCTCTCATATGCTTTTCCTGAAAACAAAAGACAACATTGACGTAAAACCAACTGGAAACAAGGCAAAAACTAACCGATTGGTGGGTTGCCTCCCACTCAGCGGGGGCACCAAAATATGGTTTAAGGCGCTGTCCATTAACCACAAATTATTCTCCTTTTTCGTTGAGCAGAACCACAGCTTCATATGGTCTGACTTCCTTGATGGTGAAAGGACCGGACCACCTTGACCTAAGCTTTCCAGGAAAGACTTTTAAATGAGAGTTAAACAAAAGAACTTTATCATTAGGAGCAAAACTCTTGTAAAGGATATGTTTAACATGTGCAGCCTTTGTTCGATCTTTGTAAATTCTCGAGTTGTCATAAGACAAGTGTCGGATCTCTTCGAGTTCATGTATCTCCAGTGACCGTCTTTCCGAGGCAGATTTGATGTCATAGTTGAGATGCTTGATAGCCCAATCAGCCTTGTATTTGAGCTCGACTGGAAGGTGACATGATTTATCATACAACAGATGGAATGAAGTTGTTCCTATTGGTGTCTTGAAAGCGGTTCTGTAGGCCCAAAGAACATCATCCAACTTAGTCGACCAATCTTTCCTTGTTGTACAAACGGGTTTCTGCAGAATGCTTTTGATCTCTCGATTAGAAACTTCAACCTGACCGCTTTTTTGAGGGTGATATGGTGTAGCAACCTTGTGGTGAACTCCGTACTTCTTTAGTACATTATTAAACGTTTGGTTAATGAAATAAGAACCACCATCACTGATCACAATCCTCGGAATACCAACCCTAGGAAATAAGATATGCTTGAACATCTTGACAACCACTTTGGCGTCATTGGTCGGACTAGCTATTGCTTCAACCCACTTAGAGATATAATCCACAACAATAAGTATTTATTGGTTCCAAAAATAGACAGGGAAATGTCCCATAAAATCGATTCCCCAGACATCAAACACCTCAACCTCGAGAATGAAGTTTTGTGGCATCTCATTTCTTCTACTTATGTTACCTTGTCGCTGACAAGAGTCACATGTCAAAACTAATGAGTATGTGTCACTAAACATCGCGGGCCACCAGAAACCCGATTGAAGAACTTTCGCGACAGTCTTGAAGGTGGCGAAGTGACCTGCATATAAAGAACCATGACAATGGAACAATATACCGGGAATCTCGTTTTCAGAAACACATCTTCTGAAGATGCCATCAGAGCATTGTTTGTATAGGTATGGAGCATCCCAGTAGTATTGTTTGACATCCCTCAAAAACTTCTTCTTCCTATAACCATTAAAACTCAGGAGGGTTAACATCTGCGGGGAGATAGTTGGTATAATCGGTAAACCACGGAGTGCCTGGAACACGAGGAGGATCAGTAGGCAACTGACGAGCCTTATGAGTAGAATGTATACGATAAACTTGTTCTTCCCGTAAGCTATCATCAAGGGGAACAAAATCGTCAATTCGTAGTCTGGAAAGGTGGTCTGCAACTCCATTATCTATGCCTCTTTTGTCTTTGATCTCAAGATCAAACTCTTGTAGTAACAACACCCAACGAAGTAGCGTAGGCTTAGCATATTTCTTGGAAATGAGATACTTAAGAGCAGCATGATCCGTGTGTACAATAACCTTAGAACCGATAAGATAAGATCTTAATTTCTCAAAGGCAAAAAACGATACCCAAAAGTTCTTTTTCTGTAGTTGCATACTTCCGTTGAGCATCATCGAGTGTTCGACTAGGATAGTAGATTACATGCAACTTCTTGTCCTTTTTCTGTCCTAAAACAGCTCCAACTGCATAGTCACTCGCATCACACATAATCTCAAAAGGTAGTTCCCAATCTGGTGGTTGAACTGTTGGTGCACTAACTAAAGCTCCTTTCAAGGTCAGAAAGGCTTCCTCGCACTCTTTGGTAAACTCAAACTTAACATCCTTGCATAGCAATTGAGTGAGTGGTCTGGCTATCTTCAAGAAAACCTTAATAAACCTCCTTAGAAACCGGCATGATCGAGAAAACTTCTGATTTCCTTGACTGTGGTTGGCGATTTCAAGCTTGTCATTACTTTAATCTTCGCCTTGTCAACCTTGATTCTTTTCCCTGATATTTTGTGACCGAGTACAATCCCTTCTGTAACCATAAAATGACAATTCTCCCAAATTAGCACTAGATGCTTGTCTTGACAACGTTGGAGAACCCTGCAAAGATTAAAAAGACAACCAGAGAAAGAAGAACCATACAGAGAAAATTCATCCATAAAAACTTCTATAATATCCTCAATCATATCAATGAAAATCGACATCATTCATCTTTGAAAAGTAGTTGGAGCATTGCATAACCCAAATGGCATTCTGCGATATGCAAATATACCATAAGGACATGTAAAAGTCATGTTTTCCTGATCGTCGAGATGAATGGGAATCGAAAAGAAACATGAATAACCATCTAAAAAGCAATAGTAGGAATGGTTAGCCAATATCTCAAGCATTTGAATCATCTAATAAATAACCTATAGCCCTACAGTACTTTCGAAGTTCTCTAATAAGCGTTTCCATTTCAGAACCATTCAAATTAGCATTAACAATTACATGATAGGTAGAATTATGACTGAGAAACACATACCTTAGCCCTGCTGGGAGAGTCTTAAGCTCGACTATGGGGGCCTTTAACTCACTTCAAGGGTCTATCAAAGCTGAAGGTATGGATGGTTTTGGAGGGTCTAAAACTGCATAGGCTATCATCTCCTCAATCTGCTTACACGAATCCAACATTCTGGTATAACCTGTTGTTTCTTCGTTTGCAAACCCACCTTCAGACTTTATCCTTGTAAGCGCCAGCTCAAGACGGTCCTCAACAAATATTTCTTCATTCAATTCTTCTGCAATTCAACATTGGTTTCTTCAGCATCTTGTCCATCTCAAATCTCATCTTTATATTTCCTAGCTGTAAATCTATTCTTCCATTCTTGACATCAATCATAGCACCTATTGTTCGGAGAAAATGTCGACCTAAGATGATAGGATCCTTAGGTTCTTCGTCTAGCTTCAGCACTACAAAATCTGTTGGTACTAATGTATTCCCAACTTCAATATCAAGATCCTCGAGAATACCCACTGGATATTTCACTGAACGGTCTGCAAAGATAAGAGAGATCTTGGTTTGCTTGAAGTTCGAGAATCCTAACCTCAATGCTACAGAGTATGGCATTAGGTTTACACTTTAGCCTAGATCACACAACGAACGCTCAAAATTCATGGAACCTATCCGAACTGAAAGTACAAATCGTCCAAGATCTTCTTCTTTCTTAGGGAACCAATTTTGGAGTCTAGAACTGCAATCTTGCGTGATCATCATCACTCTATCTTCTCCTATGAACTTGTTTGTCACTAGGCTTTTTGACATAGCTCTTAAGTGAAGGTATCATCTGCAAGACATCAACATAAGGTAACCAAATAGACAAAATCGATGGTATTTTGAGTGGAATCGATTGTAACTAGAAAATTTAATGTAAACAATATCTAAAGCATCAAGCTTAGGGAATTCATAAGGAAGTCAAAGGTAGGATGAGGAATCTATTCAGGCAATATCAGTTCCGTTCTCGACTAAGAAATAACAATTGACTATCCTACTCTCGCAGCGATAATCACTATGCCTAGATCCTAGAGATCCTAACTCTTGTTGGTTCTAGGATTCTAACCATGCATTCATAAGGAAGTCAGGGTCTTGGATCGATCGATCCTTCAACTGCTCGATCGATCAATGTTTCTTCATTCGATCGTGAAGTTGCCGTATCGTGGAAAGGATTCTGTGCAACTTCTCCTTAAATAGCTCGATCGATCTCTGAGTGCTTGTTCGTGCAGTGGATCATGCGCATAATATAGACGGATGGAGGTCGATCGTGTCAGGCAAGAGAAGTCGGTCAATGGATCGAGCGTAATTTTCCCTTTCTAAAGTTACGATCGATCGATCTTGGTGTTGATCGATCGATCGTTTAGCTCATAGTGGAAAAATCCAAAGTTAAGCTCCAATCCTGCTCAGCATGTGGAATCCAAAGTATCCTTGCATTTTGTACCTGAAAAGACTTTAAAAACACGACAAAGACTAAAGAAAATATATGAATTAGTAAGCTATAAGTTGGTATAAACGAGGTATATCAATGAGGTCTTTTATATGTATTTTAGATGAAATTAGACAGTAGAACTAAATATAGATTAATATGTTGTTATATCGAAATTTTGGATGTAAATAAAGCATCAATCCTACTATCTTTAACGAAACTAAATATTTACATACTGAACTTGGGTTTTATCCACCCATATCTATTTTAGTCTGATCTAACTAACTTCCTTAATTTTTTTTGGGTGATTTGCTAGATTAGGGTAAAAGTAAGAGTTAATTATTTAAAAAGAGCAAATTTTTAAAAATTATTAAAATAGTTTTTTCAATTTTATAAATACCGTTTTGCCCTTTTTAATGAGTAAAAAAACGTATTTGCGAAAATGTCAGTAATGAAATTTTCCACGTAAGCGATCAACTCTACTAAACTAATGGAGTGCAATGTAATAGAGTTAATCAAATGTTAGTAGAGTTAAAGTGTGTTTAGTAGAGTTGACATGATATAAAAGTCGTGTATAGTAGAGTTAGAATTTATGCGTAGTAGAGCTGATTTTCGCGCTTTAATCAGCTCTACTTAAGTTACTGAATGCAACGTAATAGATTTTAAGTCCGTGTAGTATAGTTGAAATGTGTGACAAATATGTGCGTGATAGAGTTAAAGTTTAACTCTATCATGCACAAATTTTTCTCTGATTTAACTCTACTATGTGCAGTTAAACTCTATTATACTTTTTGTAGTAGAGTTTATTTTCTCCATTGGTCGAACTCGTGATAGAGTTAAAGAGTGTTTAGTATAGTTAATGACCTTTGTAGTAGAGATGATTGTGAAAACCTAGACTACGTCAGTAGTAGAGTTAAAATGATGAATTTAGACCTCAACTATTAGCTCATATGCCGCTCACCTAACTGCTTCCTCCATAGATGACGCCATTAAAGCTCTTTTTAAGCTCTTTTAATTCTTTCATGGTCCTTCATTGTAGTGTTTATTGGGTTTTTCTGTTTGGATTAATTGATCAAATCATTTTGGTTTGTGGGATTTGGAGTTTTAATAAAAGTCGATGGAGTTTTTTGGTGGATCAGTCCTACGAGTGTCAGATCATAGGCATTAGTGAATATTTAAGGTTCGATGAATTTTTGGAGATGGTTTATGCCGATTTCGGTTTGCATCAACAATGTCATGAGGTAAAATTAAGCTACATGCCAAATGTAGTCATTCATTCACTACCACACGATACTCCCCATGTATTTGTAAGTAACGAAAGCCAATTGCAAGTGTTTGTGTAATAATTTCGTAAAGAAACAATGCGTCTATGGGTTGAGATTTCCACTAGATCTCGTGTTTCAACGAGTTTTCCTGAAAAGGTAACAATGACGAGAAATTCAATTGTAAATGGGGGAGCTATGATGCTTTGTGTAATAGAGTTGACCCTTGGTCTAATAGAGTTGATCCTTTGTCTAGTAGAGAGGGCCCTTGTAGTAGAGTTTGTCAAAAGTGGGGTGTAGTTGATTTGGTGTTTGGTAATGGTGGACCAAACAATGAGTGTATGCTGGAAAATGTAAAACACAAAATTGAACATGTGGAGGACAAAGATACAGAATTCAGATTCAACTGTTTAGATAATATGGATGGCGCAAGCTCAGATGATGAAGATTATATCAGTGTTCGTAGAAAATCAAAAGAAAAAGAGAAGAAAAACCTCTCGGAGAAGATAATGGGGTTGAATATTTAGGCTGAGTATTGGGACATAGAAATGTCACCACTAGCATTGTCTGTTGGGCAACGATACTCATCAAAAAAAAAACTCTTGACGAGGCTAATGATTCTTTTTGTCTTACAAAGTTTTGACTTTGATGTCATGGCTTCATCGAAGATAGTATTGGATGTGAAATGTTGGGTATCAAACAGTCAGTAGAGAGTGCGAGCTTCACTTGTTGACAATGGTGGTTGATTCTTTCTCCGGAAGTATAGAGTTGTTCTGTGACAGAGAGATCAGATCGTACATGACAAGAGTCTACTGAAGTCTTAGAACGGTTATACGTGGAATTTATAGAAGAAATTGGGTCATTTGTTCTTCTTCGACACGTTGATGATTCAATGAACAAGCAATTTGGTACAAACTTCATATAACGTAATATAGTTATTGTTGGCATGGTGGAGTTAATCTTATTGTAATAAAGATAATATGGAAATAATAAAGTTAATCTTCCTTGTAGTAGAATTAATGTAGTCAGTTAAACTTGTTTAGTAGAGTTAAATGTTGGTATGGTGGAGTTAATTTTTACGTGGTAGAGTTAATGTGGAAATAGTAGAGTTAATCTTCCTGTAGTGGAGTTAATTTAGTCACGGTGGAGTTAAACTCTTTTGTAGTAGGGTTAAATGTCCTCGTAGTGGAATTAATCTATTTGTAGAAGAGTAACTCTTCTAGTAGTGGAGTTAAGGTGAAAATAATATAGTTAATCTTCCTTGTGGTACAATTAATGTAGTTAATTAAACTTGTTTAGTAGAATTAAACGTGTGGTGGAGTTAATTTTTACGTAATAGAGTTAATGTGGAAATAGTAGAATTAATCTTCCTTTTAGTGGAGTTAACGTAGTCATGGTGGAATTAAACTTGTTTGTAGTAGAGTTAAATGTACTTGTATTAGAGTTAATCTATTTGTAGAAGAGTAACTCGTCTGGTAGTGGAGTTAAGGTGAAAATAATATAGTTAATCTTCCTTGTGGTACAGTTAATGTAGTTAATTAAACTTGTTTAGTAGAATTAAATGTCAGTAAGATGGAGTTAATTTTTACGTAGTAGAATTAATGTGGAAATAGTAGAATTAATCTTCCTTTTAGTGGAGTTAATGTAGTCACGGTGGAGTTAAACTTGTTTGTAGTAGAGTTAAATGTACTTGTATTGGAGTTAATCTATTTGTAGAAGAGTAACTCTTCTGGTAGTGGAGTTAAGGTGAAAATAATATAGTTAATCTTCCTTGTGGTACAATTAATGTAGTTAATTAAACTTGTTTAGTAGAATTAAATGTCGGTATGATGGAGTTAATTTTTACGTAGTAGAGTTAATGTGGAAATAGTAGAATTAATCTTCCTTTTAGTGGAGTTAATGTAGTCACGGGGGAGTTAAACTTGTTTGTAGTAGAGTTAAATGTACTTGTATTGGACCTAATCTATTTGTAGAAGAGTAACTCTTCTGGTAGTGGAGTTAAGGTGAAAATAATATAGTTAATCTTCCTTGTTGTAACTAGTTAAACTTGTTTAGTAGAGTTAAATGTCGGTATGGTGGAGTTAATTTTTATGTAGAAGAGTTAGTGTGGAAACAATAGAGTTAATCTTCCTTATAGTGGAGTTAATGTAGTCACGGTGGAGTTAAACTCGTTTGTAGTCGAGTTACAGGTCCTCGTAGTGGAGTTAATCTATTTGTAGAAAAGTAACTCTTCTGGTAGTGGAGTTAAGGTGGAAATAATTTAGTTAATCTTCCTTGTGGTATAGTTAATGTAATCAGTTAAACTTGTTTAGTAGAGTTAAATGTCGGTATGGTGGAGTTAATTTATACGTAGTAGAGTTAATTTGGAAACGGTAGAGTTAATCTTCCTTGTAGTGGAGTAATGTAGTCACGGTGGAGTTAAACTCGTTTGTAGTAGAGTTAAATGTCCTTATAGTGGAGTTAAATGTCCTTCATAGTATAGTTAATGTCATCATAACTACAATTTATGCAGCTGAAGTACTGGGAAGCACACCATACTCTAAGCCAAGCATGAGCCGTAGTTACAGGAACTTCTGAAATTTGTTTCCAAGAACTTATGTTGTACTTGTTTGCTATTAGAAGAGTGAATCTCGAAACCCTAATAAAGCTCGAAGTAGACGGGCAAGACAGGTTCAAGTTTCTATTCATAGGATTCGATGCAAGTATTAGAGGTTTTCCGTACATGAGGAAGGTTGTTGTTGTTGATGGTACCTTTTTGCAAGGGAAGTATAAATGTATTATACTAACTGTTACCATGCAAGACGGTAATTTCAACATATTTCCTATGTCTTTTGGTGTGGTTGATACTAAGAATGATGAATCTTGGAAATGGTTTTTTAGACAGTTCAACCATGTTATCCCTGATGACGGAGAACTTGCCATCATATTAGATAGGCATAACTCTATTGCTAAAGCCATAAAGAATATGTACCCACTTTATTCTCGGAGAATTTGTACCTACCACCTACGTAAGAACATTTTGTCGAAATTTAGAAGGAGAGAGCCCTTTAAGTTGTTCAAATGTTTGTACATAGAAAAAATCAACCAGAGTAAGTCTCATTCAAATAGAACCTTACGTACCGATTTAAGATCCACATCTTTAGGGGCAAATTCGTGCTCAGGATCGCCTTATTTCTCTACACCAGGATTCACAACAGGTTCATGAGTTCGATTAGGTGGAGTTGTCTGACCTCCACCCTCATGCTTAGCCTTTCTGTTCTCCAAGGCATGTACAATAGGTTGCACCTTGTTCTCCTCCAATCTAAAAATCCTCTCAAGCATGGTTGTATTGTCCAATGTGTTACGCTCCAACCTAAAAACATGGTCAGACAGCATGGACATATTTTCCCTAGTCTCCAACCTGTTCTCCTCCAGACCTAACAAACGATCAATAAACACATTGTGATCGTGTCTCATCCCTTCAAAGACTTTGGTCAAACCTCTAAGAGTGTCAAGCAAAACACTCGACTCCTCTTCCTTTTGATTTTCTTTTTGACAACTCTCATCACATCCTTCAAGGTAGTGAAGTCATCCATCTCTTTCTCGTTCTCCTTATGTTTGACCAAATGCTTTTTCTCTGTCACTTTTTTCTTCTCTGTGACTTTCTTCACCGCCTCATTTGAATGAACACTATGCTTGTTTATCCTCTCCTGAATATAAGCATCTGTCTTCCTCTTATTACTTATGTCCCTGACAGATTCATCTACATTGAAGACAAGTATGTCCAAACATGGTGTCCACTTTCAGATATACAATATCGTCTGGCCAAAGAGGCATTATCTCCAGAGGCTTTGTAGTTAGCTGCTTTCGACGTATCTGGTAGACAAGATAGTGCAACTTTATTAAACATAAATTAACTCTATTAAACAAGCAATCAAGTCTACTAAAAAAGCTAACTTTAACTATAAGAAACTGAACTCTACTACACATAAATAAATAAACTCTACTATAATAAACTCTTTTAGATTAAATTGACATGTAACATGTTTTATTGCTTCAACTTCACAATTTCTTCAACTTAAACATTACTATAATAAACATTGCTTCAACTTCACAATTTCTTCTGTTCCAGTGGCTTGTTACTTGACTGGTCTCCATCGTATAATTGGAACGTCATCTTCTCTTTTATCCCCAAATATTTTAGCTAATATGGGGATAGACTCAAATGCCCATATGAAAACTGAGTGCACAAACCCATGTAGAGTGTAGGTGCCCTTTTTGTATATGCACTTTTGATCAATTTCACCGGAACCTGAAACGCTACTCTTCCCTATTAATGCCTCTCGAACTTCTCAAAATTTGAAACCAACTTACCAGAACTAGAAGGAATCCTACTATTTACGTGACAACCATAAATCTCAACATGCAAAACCACTAGCAAGCCAACCATCTTCCTCTTCTTGAAAGACCACCCTCTACATCTCCCCAACACCTCTTTCAACTGTACCCATGTAGGGCCTTCACCAACTGAATAAACTCATTTCCTCCCAAAGATCTCTCTGATCAACATTTGCCACATTAGAAGACTAATCGAAGTTACTGCAATTAGGTTGCATTATTTCCGCAAACTCGTGCAAAGAAAACCTCTTAGGTCGAGACCCAAAAAACACCCACAACAAGTAAGAAGACGATGAGTAAGAAGACAACACCGAAGAAGACGACGTCGACGATGAAGATGACGAGTAAGAAGAAGCAGAGAAATATAAGAAAATAAATAATCAATGATGGTTAGGTTTTCTTCGTTTCTTTTGTTTAACCAGAGAAGAGAAAGAAGAAGAAATTCGAGTAAGTTTCTTCACTTTATTTTAAAGGGTGTAATCGTAATTCGAGCAAACTTTTGCTTTATTTCAGTAATTCTTTCTAATTTTTTTCTAACCCAAAATAAAAAACCGATATTTTTCACGTCTCTTCCTCTTTCTTCGAGATTCGGCAACTTTTCCTCATATTCTTCAAAATTGATCTTCTCATCGCCCAAGAAATCTTCTTCTATTTAATTTTCTCTCTAACATCTTCATAACAATTTCTCTTTGATCTTCTTTTTTTGCTTTTCTTGCCCTAATCATAGATTTCTCTTTTTTCTTCTTCTATCTCTTATTTTGATTCAGATTTCACCTATACTTCTCTATCGGTCTCCTTGAATTGAGTTATACATTTGAACACCAGCTCAAATACACTACATATATATTATGGTAAAAGTAGGTTAAGTTTTCCAAGTTATATTAAGTATATATAGTAAAAGTATGTTAAGAATATGAATTACATGTATATATGGTAAAAGTATGTAAAGTATTTGAATTATATGTATATATAATAAAAGTAGATTCAGTTATCCGAATTTAAAGAAATGTCGACTGTTTTTGGTTCTTTCCTTTCATGTCATGTACGAGACCTTCTAGTTTTTTTTGTCAACGGCAATTATGCTATATATTACGAAGGTTACAAAGGATCATACACATCTTTTCTTGCTGAACGAGAAAGAAAATCCGCCTTATGATTCAAGAGTCTTGGAATAATAAATAAAGAGAAACTAGAAAAAACAGAGCTGAGCTTACAAAAATCCTCCTGAAAAGGGGAAAAAGCCGGCCAGTCCTCTAGATGAGTGAAGATCTTCTGCACCGTCTCGCAATCCGTTAGAACCTCCACCTCCGTAATATGTTTCTCCGCTAAAGATTCCATCGCCCATAGAACTGCTTCCACCTCTGAGTGTAAGGCCGAAAGACGCCAATGGACTCTGCGAGCCCCCATAAGACTTCCGTCCACCGAGTCTGGAAAACAGAACCAACCGAAACCGGTTTTATTATCTGCATTCTTCCAGGATGCGTCCACAAAGCATTTATAACATGTGAACCTATGATCAGTTGTGGATGGAAAAGCGAAAGGGGACTTTGGCAAGGCCTGACTCTCCCTGGGAGAAGAGTTAGTACCCTGTGCAAAACTTCTTGCCCCAGACCATTCCTTATAGTCCGCTCTACCTTGAATAATTATATTTCTGGGATCATATGCCTTATTAGAAAAGCAATGTTCATTTCTTTCCTTCCAAAGGGCCCAAATTATCCATGGGTAAGTCCTAATATCATCGTGAGCTAGGCTACGCCAGAAAAGATAAGCCAAATTTGCCAAAATGGATTCTGTCGGGAACTGCATAGGCGCCAACGGAATCGCTGATAATGCCCATTTTTGGAGTGCTGGAGGACACTCAAAAATTGCATGATTTATAGATTCATCTTCGGATCCGCAACGTGTACAACGAGTATCACATTGAATACCTCTATTAGCTAGATTATGTTTAACGGCAACACATCCCTGAACGGCTTGCCAGATAAAATGTTTTATTTTAGAAGGACAATCCAAAGTCCAAATATGTTGGAAGAAGTCCTGAAAATGTGGTCCTATGATCCGATGTGGTATAAGAGAATGATCCTCTTCAACTCGATAACCCGATTTAACAGAAAATCTCCCCGTTTTATTATAGTGCCATCCCCAATAGTCTGGTTTATTCGTCCGTGAAATTGGGATCCCCAGAATTAACTGTGTGTCCACAGGATCAAAATATTGGTTTATCAAAACTTCTTTCCATGAATGTGTGTTATGGTCGATAAACTGATCCACAGTCATATCAGGAAATAACGATATACCTAAGTCCGTTGTCGGACGAGGTACAGTATCTGGAATCCACGGATACTTCCAGATTCTAATTCCCTTGCCATCTCCAATTCGCTTAATAAGTCCTTTGGAAAGTAAGGATCTAGCAGAGATTAAACTTCTCCAGCCATATGAGGGAGAAGCGACCAATTTCGCCGTAATGGGACAATATTTATAGTAATATCTTCCTTTCATCACTCTTGCCAAGAGAGAGTCAGGTGTTTCAAGTAATCTCCATAGTTGTTTAGCCAACAGTGCAGAGTTAAAGGTTTCTAATGTGCGAAAGCCTAAACCTCCCTCAGATTTTGGTAAACACAGTTTTTGCCATTTTTTCCAGTGGATGCCTTTGGAGGTATGATTATTTGACCACCAAAAGTCGGCAATTGCCGAATTCAGCTTGTTTACCACACCTTGTGGTAGTCTGTAACAAGACATTACATAAGTGGGCAGAGCCGTAAGAACCGATTTTATCAAAATTTCTTTCCCCCTTTTAGAGAGAAATTTCAACGACCAACTATTAACTTGTTCTTGGAGTTTCTCCTGTACATATGCAAAAACTTTCGATTTTGGCCCACTCATATTCTCCGGGATACCTAAATAGGATCCCATTCCCCCTGTTTTAGAGATTCCTAAAATCTGTTGTAACTCTACTCGATGTGTATCTGGTACAGCATGACCAAACT
>JAKUCM010009905.1:0-14151 GCA_023374145.1 Lepidium sativum | reverse complement strand
AGTGTGAGTTTTTTCTTGAAGCACCAGTTTTTTCTTTTTTAAGAAATGAAGGCGCAACCATGGCTGTAGCTTCGAAATGAATAGATTGCATCGGGTTCCTCCTAGCTTTATATCAACTTCAGCTCTAACAGGCAGAACCGGCTGAAAAAAGAAGGTAGCCATCAAAACAATATGTTACAACACAAACTTTCCTTTATGATAGTAGGAAAGAGATGTATGTATATTAATTAGATCAATCAACATTTTGGAGACTGAAATAATGTTACCAATATCATGCAAAAAGTAAAAGAGCCATGATCTAATAGTCAACTCGAGAAGTAGAGCTGTAAAAAGAAGTCTACATATCTGAAATTACTAATATCTAAAGTTGAACTCCGATCTGCAAATTTTATTTAAAAAATCACATATATCCGAAGTTCATATCTGAAAACTCTGTTATGAAAAGGTAAGAAAAACATCCCAAAGAGGTGTGAAAAGAAAATATCAGGATACAATGCACAAGCTGATATGGCATACGACACAGAGGTAAAGCTCTGCTAAATGACCAGGAGGGAAAATCTCTTAAGTCAAAAATATATGTACTACAAATGTATCCTGCAGCAGTTCCAGCATCAAGACTGCCAATTAATTATCTAGCTACTGAAAACCTCATCTATGATGAACTCTCATCTTATGTTACAACGATATAGAACCCCACACAGTGATGAAAGAAAGTACAGAAACACTGAACTGCACTGGGCATGTCCACTTAAATTCAGTTACAATGACACAAATAAATAGGCCAAAACTTTCACAAACCGAGATATTGGAACAAAATAAAAAAAACCTTGAATAGAAGAAATATAACATCATGGCTTTCAAACCTGAACAGGGATGTAGATGAAAGAGACCACATCAACTTTCATGATCTCTAAAATAGAGGAATTAGCTTCTCTAATAAACTGCAAAGAAACATGAACATAGCTTCAGCTGAACAATAATAAATAATATTATTTACACATTAAGTATCTGAAACAATTCCATAACATGATCATACATGAATCTCGCTGAGTTCCATCTGAACATCAAGACGTGTACTCTCCCCCGTGTCTTCAAAAGATTTGGATTTAACACTCCTCAGTTTAATTCCTGTTATGTTATTCTCAGCAACAAGATCATGTTCCCGATTCACACATCTGACATCCAATTTAGGTAAGCTGAAGGTAACCTGCTCAGTATGACCAAATTGTTACTAGACCTTTGATGACTTCTTCTAATGTTTCATGCTTACATATCATATACAAAGACACCCAAACATAACAATCCTGTGTTAACTGCGAAGAGAAATCAAATGATGCCTCCAATTTTAGATAGTTATTTTTATAGGATTGTATACTCTTAGGACGCTTTCAAGAAAATTATAACTTACAGCTATTTTAAAAACTTAACAGTTATGATGTTCTTATATCTAGATATCTATAGGGAAAAATATATACCATCGGTGGCCATTGCAGAAAAAAATGAAGCTCTGAATGTGCCATGCTCTTTTATGCCAATTCTATGCCAAATAATCAAGAACTTTGGAATGTAGAACTATATCAATTCAGTGGTAAAACAAGAAGATGGTTTGGATCAGTGGATTTTCTAGCCTGATGCCACAACACCAACATTACTTCTTAAATAATAATAATATACATGTAGTAGAATATTTAATGGAACTTTTATTGAAATTATAGCCATTAACGAACTAAGAAACACTAAAATGAAGGTTGATGAGGTTCAATAATCTCCACTCTACACATATCCAGAAAACAATGACTTAACTTTCTATATCCTCGTCATCTTTTCAATATTGCCGAATCACAGCAGACATGTAATATCTTTGGCCAACTAATAGAATATAAAAAAGTTACAAAATTACACAAGAAAACAGCCAATTTTATTTCCATTAACCAAAACTGACCTTTTCCGGAAAAGACGGAGAAAACTTTGCAAGTGCTTCCAGCAGCTGTTGCTCTTTACGAGGTTTCTTAGCAGCTGCTGGTGTTATAACTTCATCTGAATGAACAGAAGCTGATGATTGTTTGCTTTTGGGAAATGAATCCTCGTCAAAATTCAGAATTACATCTCCAGATATAATTTCCACATTTCGTATAACAATACCTACTGCCCTAAATTCAGAGAAACAACAAAAAGAATGCCAACAGTGAGAAAACTACAGATTGAGTGTAATTTATCATCTTTAATATATCTGCAGAGCCATCTCTAAGCTCAAAGAGAACTCTAGCCAAAGCAAAAAAATTCCTAAACCAATCTACAAAATTCATCCATTTAAGGCGGTACCTGTCATGTCCAAACTCGGAAGAGAGGGAGAGTTCATCACAAAATAAAGCAGCAGAGGATCTGTCTGGAGAGGCAGAGGTCGGTTGGAAAGCAGAACATCTTTCAAAGCTTAAGTTAGGCGACTGATCAGATATTATGCGCGATTCACATAAGTGAACCAAAATTGGTTGAACATTCAGCTTAACGTACAAATTAGGCTTTGTCCCACCATCCTTATTAATATCCAACTTCAGCTCCTTGACTTCCACTATCACCTTTGGGGTCTGCACTTCACAGAGGTTATTAGAAAATCGTTTCCAGATAAGTCCTTATTCAAGAGCAATTAACTCTCAGTCTGTTATGTGGAAAATGGTAATACTCAAACCAACTACCTTGACAATCATATCTGCGACAGAAACTGAAAGAAACCTTGCAACATTAGCCACCACCATCCACTTTCCCCGGCCTGATGCACGAGATTTCTGGCTTTTGGCTTTCTGTAAATTTGCTGTTGAAGTTGAGGTCCTCATCACAACCTCAAGATCAGATATCAAGACTTGCATTTTTGGGTCTCTAGAAAGAAATCCAACGCCAAGTTTGACCAGCGACTGGCGTAAGCTTACTTTAATTTCACTAGCAGCCACTGACTCAATGGCACCCTGAAAAATACTCAAATCAGCAGCAAATCATCCTTGAGATAAACTCTGTTTCTTAAAACTTCATTACATTGATTTGATTCAAACATCCTTAGAAACATTCTCTCTCAGCTACAGGGAAAAATCAATACGGATAAACAACATCAACCATGGTGATCTAATTCAAGAACTTACAGAAACATTTCCTCAGCAACACAAAAAAAAAAAAACACTTTGAAGTCTTATTTCCCCTGCCAACAGTATTTTGATGACTACCCAACAAGTAAAAACATTTACAGAATTTTCAGATCATGTAAAGTGCTCACCTTATTAAAATTCACCACTACATCTCTGAGGCATTTCCAACCACCTATACGGAACACAACAGATGCTCCCAATACTCTACTAAGCATCCAGGCAAACAACCTGGAACAAAGTCTGAACCAAAATTGAAAATATGTCACATCTTACCACCAGATCAAAGAAATATCCAGCGAATAACATATGAAAAAAAATAAATCACTTGTTATCAGCTACTTCGTTTATTAGCAGTCTGATTTTAAACACAGATTTTAAACTAAATTCTAAACTTTTTTCATCATTAGAACTAGGATCAACCCCCAGAATTCAAGCAGGAGGAGTACGCACATGAAGATCATCCACAAAACAATGGAAACAATTAGAAACCCGAAGAAGAACTTGGCAGGTGAAGCCGCCATTTTCAAACGCCGCAGAGAGAAACAAACTCCGCCGGAATAAGAGCTACTTTTCACCAGCAAAGACCAAGTCTCCTCACCCACCGTCGGCACTTACACAAACGATTTCCAAGCAAAACAACCCCATTACACTCCTGAGTCCAAGAGAAGGAAACAAAACCCTAATCGTTTCAAATTCAAAATTGGAGGAGAGTGTTAGACTATGGAGCTGCCTCCATGGAAGAAAGATCCGATCCGACGAGGTTTTGGGTGTGATCAGTAGAGAGAGAAAGAGAGAGGGAGAGAGAAAGAGAGAGAGACTGTTTGGCTTGTCTGATGGATGACCATGTGTGACTGGTGACGAGAGTCAGGGACCAAGGTGGGATCTAGTGTGGTAAGTGTACAGTAAGGTCGGTGGAGATGTCTTTGTACAGAGGGAGTTAATTTCCAACTGTGTCCCTTGGGAGTCGGATCATTGAATCATAGTGGTCACAGAGCTATAACCTGTTTTTAGCTTTTTAGGTGACTCTTCTAGTCAATTTTATTCATTTTCATTACAACTTTAATTCAAACTAAACAATCAATTAAACTAGAATATGAGAAGATTGTTGCAAAATTTGAACTTCAAATTTTCTTAATTGTGTTTTTGTGTATTTTCCTAAAATTATAACGGTGTTATAACGAGAGATTTGATTATTTTTATAAATCATATTTATTTAAGTAGGTTTTTAAACGTGTATTGATATTTTAAAATATTATTTTTTGAAATATTGTTTTAAAATACAAAAATCTGAACCGAACTCGATTCAAACAAAAGGAACCGAATCCGACAAACTACCCAAGTGAGTTATAAATCTATGTATATGAAAACCAGAACCAAATTAGTAACTAAATTTTGCATTTTATATATAAATATTTGAACCAAAACTCGATCTATATTGAAACCGACTCATATCCGAAAAACAAAAATATCTAGATTAGTCTTAAATCAAAAGAACTAAAATACCAAATTAGATTAACTGAACCCAACAAAATACCAGAAATAAGTCATAAATATATGTACTCGGAAAACCAAATTCAAACCCGAATCAAAATTGAATCAAGAACTGAATTTGTACCCGATATATTTTTATTATATTTATTTTTTAGAAACTTTATATTAAATTTATATTAATTTTTATATAAATTTATAATCAAACTCAACTTAAACCTATTTTGAATGGTTGTTATGAATTATATGTTAATTATATCTAAAATTTATAACATGGTCAAGATGAATGTGTCACTAGATTTAATATATAACTAGGATTATACTATTCTTTTTAACATGGCTATAGTGTGAGATTTGATTGTTCTTTTTAACCCGTATTTATTTACGTTCTTAGTGCCGTATTTATATATTGAATATTATTTTTAAGATATTTTTCTAGGAGTTTGATACGCAAACCTAAATCAACCGGAACTAAAGGAACCAAACACGACAAATTAATAATCTCTATAAATTAACACTCGATAAATTAATAACCTCTATAAATTAATAAAATTCTCTGGTCCCAAGTTGGATAGTCAAGTAGACTATTGAGATCTATTTTATTTGGATAACCAAAATTATTAATCAAACCTTCTAGTTAATCAATAACATTATCACAAGCTGATCCATCTTCTGAAATTCCTGATAAAACTTCTTTTGATCGAATTTGCAATGTCGAAAACAATTTGCTATTGTCTCTTGATGAACATTAATTGTCCAAGCCGATACTGCAAAATTGATAACATTCAGAAAATTAATCTTACTTGGATTCGGTTGTCCCAACTCATAACCTTCTAAAATATCACGGTAAAATCTCCTTCGGTAGTGCATCTTAAAAGCTCTTATTATTCCAACATCACAAGGTTGAATTTTCGATGTCATGTTAGGTGGTAAGAAGAATAGCTCAACATTACGTAATCCTTCAATATTATGCGCATGTGCTGGACAATTATCTACTTCTAACAAAAATCTTCTACCATGCATGATCTGATCAAACCAACAAACACATTCTTCAAAAATCATACATGTTATACAAGCTCTTTTGTTAGAGCAATAATGACAATTCAAGTTATTCATGTTCACATTCTTGAAACAACATGGCTTTGCAAATTTTTCCAATGATCCATAAAGGAATTTTTCTCAACATGGCTCATCTTCATTGCAACAAATAACAATTGTTATTCTTTCTTTGTCTTGCTTTTTTCCTTCAAGTTGTTCTGTAGCAAGAGAATGATCAGCTTGTAATCTGTAAAACAAACCTGTTTCATCCATATTAAAAACATCCTTCATAGAGAACTTATCTATTTTTTACTTTATAGCTTCTAGTTTCTTTTCCATGTCTTGCACATCGACTGAACCGCTTTCTCCAAATCGACGAAATGATTTGATACCATGTCGTAACTTGATTTTTTCAAGCCAACCTTGAGAAAATTGGTGTTCCACATCATCTTGAGGGTAAATAAGTTTCATTGTCTCTTTTACCTTCTCTAAAATTAGTTTTCCCTTTATATTCACTCGGTCTTGGTATTGGAGAAAGCACTCAAAAAGAACTTTTTCCATTTCTGGATATTTTGCTTGTTTGTGTCGCTTGATATTATTTATGGTTTCCAGAGTTGTAGAAAGATATTCACCAATGATGTATGGTAGGAGAAGTTTCCCAAGACAAATCAAAATTTAGATATATATTTTCTCTGTGAGATAAAAGAATCTGAAACAACAATCTTATTACATTTATGACAAACATTCGTAACTAACTTGATGAAATGTTATAACCTTCTTTTTTTGAGGGTTTTTTCAAAAAAAAAAAAAAAAAAAAATTAAAAAAAATGGCGAACCTGTCTCTTAAATAGGGAACTCAAGAGATGGGTTCGCCACGGGGTGAACCCGTATTGGCTGTGTTTTTTTTTTTGTTTTTTTTTTTTTAAGAACCCCTTAAGGGTTCACCAGCACATGGTCTAAAAAATTGTTATTAATAAACTTCAAACAACGGTCGTGTTTAGTCCATAAATTAGTTCGTTCGAGACAGTCATTTGCAATCAGTCGTTTCAAGTGTTGATTTCAGATGAAGTAATGATTGGTAGTAATATAAGAATATTGTTTGAATGTAACCAATCAAACCATTTGTTTAGAATTATTTATCTAGTTTAGTGGAGATCCGCTGAGATTTGCTAGATTTTGAGTGTGCTTTGGCTTGGACTTTTGATGTGGTGCTGGTGGATTTTGTCCTGGTTCTCTGTATTCTCTGGTCTTGGTTTATACTTTGACCTTTAATTTCGGCTTTCCTTTTAGCTTCCTCGTTGTATAGTTTTGTCCTAGTTTGATCTTGGTTCAGCTGGGTTTGTAGTGTGGATGGTATTTCTCTATTGGCCATATACTTCTTCTCTTTAAAAATTTGTGTTTCATAGATTTCTGCGATGCAATTGTTTCAATATATGCTTCTTCTCTAGCGAGAAGCTAGCTCGTCTTTGGACAATGTCGACGATAAAGATGAAGCAATCTTAGTTTACTACAAGACATGGAAGTTCATTACCATCTTACCATCTTATCACTTGGAAGTGGTCCAAAGTAGTCATATTCGTTTCAGTATGTGCTAATTATTTACGTTTTTTGATACTTTCAAAATTCTTCATATGATGAAGATCCGCTTGAATCACCATTTTCATATGCAGTGGTCTCTCTTGGAGTTGATGGAAGTGATTCCCTTTGCTGAGAAGTTGAACCTAAGAAGAAAAAGACAAAAAAAAAAGATAATTAAAAGATTGGAATTCATCTAAGATCTCACTTTCTTGGAAATTTTTTAATGTTGTACCATGAAATATAGTAAATGGCTTGGTTCATATTCAAGATAAATGAGATGAGTTTAGGATTTTTCTACTTACATCTTTGTGATCTTGAACGAATTTTCTTAGTGTGTCGTCTGATGAGTCTTTTAGCTTTTGTTATAGTTAAATGTCTTTTAAAAGGAGAGGGTTCGACATCGCTGTCACTCCACTCTCCTTTTAAGTCGTTCTCTGCACCTCCTCTCATAGTTCTCAAGACAATTCTTTTGGCCTTGCGTCTTTGTGTATGGAAGAGTCCTTGAATCGAAGTAACAAATCTAGCTCCTGCTCCATCTCTTTGACGGTTAAACCATGTGACTGGATGTTGATCATGCTTTTCTGTTTGATCATCGTCACTTAGACTAAGGTCACTGTTAGTAGACTCCGGATTGTTCTGTGGTTTATTTTTGAGTTTCTTCTTCTGAACGTTTTTGAATTTCTTCACCTGAAGATTTGGTTTCAAAGAGACTTATCAACTCACTTATCTTGTTCTAATAATAAGCATCATCATCATACCTTAACGGGTTAATTCAAACAGACTCAATAGATAATTCTGACCTGGAATCCAGTAACAGACTTCAGTACTCCCCAAAGTATGTGCTTCTTAACACGAACAAAAAGTCCTCCCCATGTCCCAGTAAACTTGGCACGATGATATGTATCCATCAACAATTTGAGATCACTCACAGTTAATCTTGAGCCCTCGTAGGTGATTAGAAGCTCCACCTAAGGTGAAACGATGTAAATCTCTAAACACAAACAAATTTATGACCTGATATGTTTGAGGTTGTCCTCAAGCTTAGCCAACTTACTTGATTTATTTTAATATTGTGAAACTCCATCATCTTTTTAGGCTTAGATTTCTTCTTATCTTGTGATTTTCTAGTCATCTTTTCTTCATGAGCAGAGCGTGTAGACTTGACAGGTGTTTTCGCTTTGAGCTTTTGTGTAGAGGAATGATCTTGTTGTTTAATGGAAGATGACACAGTGTAAGCATGAGGTTCTAGTAAGAGCTCATTAGCTACAGATTCTGCTACCTCTTCTTCCCAGGTTTTATCAAAAGATGATTTGCTTAGCTCCTGAGCTGATCCACTAGCTTTAGCAGAAGTAGATGCAAAAGTCACTCGAGATGTTTTAGAATCTTTAACTTTCCAAAGTTCCTGAAAGAGATAAAGTTAATCACAAAACATTCAATATATTTTTTTTTTGTATTAAACCAGATCTACATTTTCAAGCGAAGCTGTGATCCTATTTAGACCTGTCGCTTTGGTAAAATTTGCTCTTCCTCTGGAAAGAAGTACTCCCACATCATTGTGTACAATGTCTCTGTCAAATGGATTTTGAGAGGATAAACCTCCACCTACAAAATTTTTGTATGAACCAAATCTTTCAAATGCAGGTTGTTTAGATAAAAGATTTAACAGAATCATAACATAAAAGCATTAGCAAGCTAATGTGAGTCACGTTATACTAACAGACGATGGAAAGCAAGAAGAAAAAAAAAAACTTACATTGAAAAGCTCAAAAGGACTACATCCATCTTTTGGTGCTCCTTGCTTTGAGTTCACACATAACATGAATTCTCTACAAAGGTAAAGATCATATCTAATGAAACCCATCAAGCATTGAACTTTCTTATAAGGTGGCAAAGTGCATAAGTTTCTCTTCACTTCTCTAAAACCATCAACACATTTTTAAATGCAACTAATTAACCATAGATTAGAAAGTAAGGAAAACATACTTTCCCCAGATGGGTGGAGGATTCCATGCTGACAAAAACATATCTGACTTCGCATTTGGGAGACAGTTTCTAACAACAAAATGCTTTGTGGTGAACCGTGTGATACCAATGTCTTTATAATCTCGATCAAAGTCATAAATCTGCATGTAAAAAACCCAATTTAATAGATAATGCCTTTTAAGTTAAAGCAAAAGACTACATGCATGCAGTAGATAAAGCACAAAAATGAAATATGTAAACCGGCAAGGGTAATTTGTAATATTAAAAAAATGTGTTTGCCTATTTCATAAGAGCTAGATTAAGAACATACTAAATGCATAAACTTACCATGTCATTAATCTCTGCCTCAACAAAGGATTTACCATCTACAAGCATGCTCCAAACAAGCTTATTAATTTGTAAGGAAATGCTCATAGCATATGGTGGACTTTTGTTTTCTTCTCTCTCCATTAATTGCAATTGAGCAGCCTTTTCCAGTGACATTCGTAATGATGCATAAGCCGCCTTTCGAGACTTTTGTGCATATAAGAGCTCTTTCTTCAATCCTTGCACCTAAAACAGACAAACCAAGATTTACAACAAGTTAAATCAAAAACTAAAGAATCATAAAGCAACTTTATGCCATCAAAGACCTAAAGTATGAATGTTGGCTTCTTTTTCGATTGATTGGGGGTGTAAATAGTGAATATATGAAAAAATTAATAGCTAAAAAAGAGGTGGTTTAGTTAAATTTACTTCACACAATCATCATAAATATCATTTAAACATACTTGCTTCCATAGTCTTACGTACCAGTTCAGATCTTCTGGTACTAATCATCCACAAATCACCTTCCTTTTCCATAAATGTGTCCTTTATATTGTCAGAACAAGACCCCAATTTCCTAATGTCATCAAGAAGCAACTTTCGCTCTCGCTCTTTCTCTTCAAGATTGATTTTTGCAAATTCTACTTCTTCAACTCCATATGGAACTACCTCATCAGCCTCCTCTTTAACATCTTCTTCTTCAGTGGGACATTGGAGACTACTTTTCTGAGGCCTGAATCATAGAAAGATCTCCTTCTCAATACTAAATAGGACAAGATTTCTTTTACTTATTAAGGTTCTAAAACTCACTTTGGAAGCCTTGCAAAGAGAAGGTTGGCCAAAACATCCATCATAACATGGAATTGCCGAGATGTCATTGTAGCTGTTATATTGTGTGAATTAAAAGTGAGTTCTTTAAGTGGTTTCACCTGAAAAAGCACCAAATTTGATATTTCAATAAATTTCTAGGAATCTAAAATTGTGCAGCAAAAACTACAAGGCAATGCTGGGATTTTGTTACCTTCAAATCAGGGGTTCCACCTTTGTGTCTAGTATACCGCAAGTACATGTTACAAGGCATGAAAACTCTTTCAAGTAGAGCCCCAGTACGCTTAGCTCTTGTGGAGTTTCTAGGAATTTTTGGTAGCCACTGCAATCCAGCACCTGGGTTAACATCAGTCGCAGCAACATGGGCTTGTACATTCTCTAACATTACAGAGAACTCCATTCGTGTCCATGTCATTTTAGAGCTACATTCTGGAATCTGAACTCTTCTGGTGCCAAGAACTACTTCAATTACATCCACACCAACATGCATAACGGAATGAAATGATCGTGCTATAACACGACCACTATTAGCAGCCAGTAGAAAGCGACCCTGATATCCATCAAAGTAAGTCAGCAAACTCCTTTGTACACCCAAACCAAAAACAATGTCGATTTTCTGTTGTCTTAATACATGGAACTTGTCTAAATAAACTTTTCTTTTTAAGGTAAATTATAATCCCAAGTTTTTCTCTAAAATAGGTAATGTGTGGATTTCTTACATTTGCTTCTTCTGAGTGAAGATTAAACTGTGGCTTAATGACATTCACCATGAAGTGTTGAGTCTCCTCTTCTTCAGATTCACTGGTCTCAGCTTTAACTAGTCATAAATTAAATTTTAATTAGTAAATAGTACTTTACAATTACGGCAACAAGTTCTCTGTCACTCTAAAACCAAATTTTGTTTATGTTATCTACACATACCAACTCGGTTATATGAGGTCTCAATAGCTTTAGTAGATCTCAAAATTTCCCCTTGATGTGTTTCTGGAAAAGTTTCTTTTTGGTGTTTTTCAAGTATCTTCTTTTGTGTATACTGACGAGAAGGAGAAGGTTTAGGAGGTTCAAATGCTTTTGATATTCCACCAACAAAAGACCGAACAGCATCCCTATGTTCTATCGTCCACAGGAGCTTGAGGCCATAAACAAAGACCCGTTGACAATTATCAGCAATGACAACATTGTATCCATCATCATCACTAGAATCTGATCGTATGTGTTCTTCATTCTCACTTCCATTCTCAAACTCAGACCGCACATACTTCATTTCAAGATTTCTTCTTCCAGCTTCTTGCCATGCGAATAGTCTTTCACCATCAGCTTTTGGGGCTTGCCTTCTGATTGTAATATAATCAGAAGACAATAGAAACCCTTCATCTTGATACTGAATGCTCTCAGGAACGCAATGACGCACATCTTTCTTAATAAAAAAGGCCTTAAGAAAGCGAAGGTCAAGGCCTTGGTACACTAGGTCAAGTGCATCCCGCTTGCATTCAGATGTATACTTTTGCTTGCCGCGACTAAAGAATAATTCGTATTTTAGCTTTGTCATATCAAAGGTCAATCCTTTGGCAGGGTCATCACAGTCCCAATGCATGTACTTTATTAGGTAAGGAGTCACATCTACTCGGAGCATAAATTCTGTCATCACCTGATCTAGCGATAAGGATTCTGGTATTGCATTTCTTGGGACTCCATACCTGGGCCATCTAGAGAAGGAACGTAACATGTTAGGAGGATCATAATTCATACTGCAGAAATTTAGTATCCAAGCCAAATCATGAGCTCCAAAGTTCATTTTTGGTGCTGCAGAAGCTATGCTCTCAGGCTCAATACCTGAGTAAGACTGATGAAAAGTTTTGGATCTAAACGAGAAATTCCACCCAACCGAGAGTGATGTTGATCTGAACGGATGAAAGACATTCACAGAAGTCCCAGAATCAAAATCCCAGTCCATTGTAACTTCAAGATTACATACTGGTGCTTCCAGAAATGCAGCTCCAGAGGTGTTAACTGGAACTTCTAAAGAGTGTCGACTAATCATACTCTCAAGACTGCTGAATTTTACCTTAAAGTTTTCAGCATTAACATATACACGACCATTTAACTGCTGAATTTCAATAGAACCAGTCACTATTTGAAGTTTGTCAAGACTCTCATATGAATCCGTTGTAGCCAGAATAGTCCACTTTGATTCAGAAAAAGATAAAGTGATATTGCCATGAACGTTGTTTCTGATATTATCCCACCAAGGAAAGCTTTGTTCCTCTTCTCCAACCTGTGGAGCACCAATAGCCACTGAAAAGGCATAACTAATGTCTGCAATAGCTGGTTCATAACCAACTCCGAAGGAAACTTCTCCTTTTACAAACTGTATGCGTAGATCTGTGTATGTCTTCATCGGGGGAGTTGTGTCACTAGCTAACCGGAACTTTTCCAATTTTCTCCATCTGCCTATAGAGACATTTTGGCAAATCTGTGGTGGAACAGAACACCTGGACTTTTCTTCATCTGTCTAGGTTAAGATAAACAATTACAACAAGTAAATAATCGGTCAAATAAACTCATAATGAGAAAACGTTGAGTCCAGAGCACGGAGAGATCAAAAGATATGTAAATAAATAGAAAAAGGGATATACTAAATTCAGAGTATGGCAAGGATTTAACAAGCCAATGGATGACAAGAAAAGGAATAAAAAAAACCATTAATGTATTAAGTCGACAGAGAATGCATGAGAAACAATCTTGGTACCAAATCAATAATAGATCTGAACAAGAATAATAAGGAGAAATAATGATACCTGTTGAGCTCTTAACTGCACAATATGACCTTCACATTTTCCAGAAGTGCCAGAGAGAAGAGGAAGTGTGTAATTTCTCAACTGAACTATGAAGCTTCCAGTATTCAAGCAAACATTGCTTCCATTTAACCGAGAAAAGTTCATGTCGGTTTCTTGACAAATAGGATCAAGCTTTTTCAACACTTCCATCAAACCAGCATCATCGCCACAATCTCTCGTCAGGCTTAAATCAAAGTCGGTGGCACAAACAGAAAGAAGAGAGGTTCTAGCAACACTTGGCTTAAAACCTGCCTGAAATCCCTTCCTACAAGCAACACCTGAACTCTCTGAGGGAACTAAACCTTGACATGCTCTATAATACGATTGAAATGACCGTTTATGAATTTCTTCCTTCATTTTGTTGATGTCTAAAGGATCAATTTTTTCCTTCTGTATAACATCTTCAAGAAACTTTAATCTGACAGCTAACTCGCAGGCTTCTTTCTTCATCAACTGATAGTGTTCATCAAGCCACCCCTGCATTGGTTCTTCCTCAATATATGCAGTTACCTTCCGCATGCAAAATCTTATCCGGCCTAATTGTGCACCAGATTCTTTAGGATTTGAACTTTCTTCCCTTTCTGGAAAAATGTTCTCTTTTATTTCTATAGTTATAAGCCTTAAACCTTCCAACATCTCTTCAATTGAATCAGTTATGAGTCGCAACTGAAGTTTGTATGGCATGCAAATATGCACATCAAGTCCTTGTACTATCCAGATCCAAGATACTGCATCAGAGGCAGTAGGGATTCTTGATATTTGCATTCTTGTACTTTTAAAAACTCGAGAATCATTAACAGCAACCGTACTCGCCTCAAGAAGCATTCCTACTGAGACATTCTCTGAAAAAATTGACTTAACCTCCATTTTAACCTCCACCTCATCTTTTACCTTAGCTGACATCGTCAAGATTTCCACATCAATAGCAAATGAAGATTCTTTTTTGTTCTGTCTCTCTC